>DWHO01000027.1:0-33733 GCA_018247575.1 Eurytides lysithous rurik | reverse complement strand
ATCCAGGATATCTTGTGGAGGATATCTTGTGAGATTTTATTATATATTCGTATACTCAGGCCCATGAAGGATTTTTTCGCCTTTTGGAGACGAAATCGAGGTGTTACAAGCTTATTCTTATTACTAGTATTTACCGCGTTTTCCCAGGATGAATAGTCTGTCACTCTACGTTTTACAAACAACGCCTAATCAAAAATTACAACGATTCTGCTGCGTCGCTATTTATGTTCCTTAACCTATCTATAAGCACCCGGTAGACTGACTATAAACTATTCCAATCGATCATTCGTCGATGTAGTTTTTATACAGTTAATGGATTCGCGAGCATGCTTAAGCGTAAATCATCATACTGTGACATAAATCGTTTAGTGTCGAATTACATCATTACCGTAAAACATTACATATGTGTGTACGGTATTTATACGCCTATATGTTCCTTAACCTATCTATAAGAACCCGGTAGACTAACTATAAACACTCCAAACGATCATTCGTTGATGTAGTTTTTATACAGTTAATTGATTCGCGAGCATGCTTAAGCGTAATTCATCATACTGTGACATAAATCGTTTAGTGTCGAATTACATCATTACCGTAAGGCATTATATTTGTGTGTACGGTATTTATGCGTCTATATGTTCCTTAACCTATCTATAAGAACCCGGTAGACTAACTATAAACTACTCCAATCGATCATTCGTCGATGTAGTTTTTATACAGTTAACGACACACACGACCTTAAAACTTTGGTAGTACCTTAAATTAGAATCGAAAGTTAGTTTTTCGATATTCATAGAAATATAATAATTTTTTGCATTTATACAGATACTACACATCGTTAAAAAGAAACTTATAGATAACTTAAGAGATAGATTGGGATGGTTTACGTTCCAATAATGACCCATGTTACCCTAAAAAGTTTTTATTATTTATTTCGGTCCATTCTAAGCAGTATTTGCTTAGGGTATCTAATTTTTTTTTGCAGTTTTGGTATGCTTAGATATAAATTTGTCATCTACAAGCTCCAAAGCATTTGACGCTAAACCATGTTTTGTAGTTAGGATGTTCTTTTATTTTAATAGCTTCACCATTTATCCTTGAGATATGTCGCTGTTCATTTGAGGATTTGCTTTTGAACAAAAATTATGTGGTTTATGCTTGAGGTTTAAAAATTATTATTAATTTTGCAAACTAACAATGTGATTGCAAACTGCAAACTACTTCATCCCTTAGTGCTTTACGTCAACTATGTGTTCTCTATTAACGGAACGTTTTCCTGGCTACTCCATAAACAAAAAAAAACTTTTGTTCGAATATTCAAAACTTCGGAAGTTTAAAAATTAATTAAAACGCCATCCCAATACTTGTTTCATCTTAACAATTCATAGACACGCCTTACCGTAATCATATTTAGTATGGTATTTGGACAGAAAATATTTAGGTATAGTCAGTAAATAGTCAAGATTTTTAATAATATCAATTTTCTTTTAATTCTGTCTCGTTCAAAAAGCTTAAAGCTCATCTTTTAAATGGTGTTAAGAACATAATTAAACTGTTGGTTTAAGGAGAAACTCAAATATTCACCTCGGACACTCGTGAGACTACTTTTTACCTTGTAATTTAATTACTGTTCTCGTTAAAACTTTTTCAATTAATTATAAGGACTAATGAACGACTTACTAATTTGGAGCCCCGAAAAGATTTCAGGTTGATTTCTTCTTTTCTTGCTAATTTAATCAAATTAATTTTCCATTGAGACGATTGGATTCAATAACAGCGTCTCTGAAAATAGAAAAAAAAAAGTAATATCAGTTAATTTATTCTCCAGAGGTTTTGTTGCGATATTCTGAGACACCAAAACACACACACAAAATGTCTACTGATCCTTACTAACATTTTTGGTTCTTGTTTCTTATATATGTATATATGGAAAAAGCAGCTGAGCAGCGCAGTTTTTGACGAACGTAAATGTTAGTTCTAAGAATTGGTAAAAGTTTGACATCGAAGGTCACGGAAGCGAAGCTTTGTATCAAATAAATATATCTTATGAACGGGAGACATATTTCAAAAGATGCAATGTGATAAATAATTAAATAAAACGCAACTCACTATTTCTACGAATAATCTTATTGGATGTTTTAAAAAGGTATTTATTTATTGCAACTGTCTGGATCTCAACTGGTAATATAAGGTTCTAATGTCAGAGTCACGTACAAATGGGTTTGTACGTATCGCCTGTAGAGATTTTTTTTTTTTGTTTGGACAAGGCTGACAAACGAGCCAGCGGCTGAGTTGATGGTAAGTGATCAACGCCGCCCATGGACATTTGCAGCATTACAAAACTTGTAAATGCGTTGCCAGCTTTTGAAAGGGGAAACTTTTGAAAGGAGGAGGAGAGAGGGAAACGGAAGGGGGCATGGGATGGAGGAAGTGATAGGGAAGGAAGTCAGAGAGAGAGGAAGGGGAGGGCAAGGAGTGGGCCACCGGCCACCTCACTCACCGGACGAAACGCGGAAGCACAAACACTTCCACTTTACGCCGATTTTCTGTGAGGTCGTGGCGCCGATCTGGTTTGAGCCAGTCCATTCAGCAGCGGGGGCAGCTGCGTGGCTCTACCACCGTTGCATGGTAACTATTAGTGTTGCATGGGATTCAGTCGTCTAGTCACTTGAGTATAGAGACTACTTTGTAGTTAATTTAATATGTAGTTGTTATTATCCGAGGCTCACTCACAAACATTATCTTTTCGCAATAGAAGATTTTGACTCGAGCATTTTTGTTTTAAATTTTAGAACTTTAATTTTAGAACTAGTTAAAGTAGTCGCTAATTGGGCGGTGATAAACAGGGCACTTATGTTGTCGATAAAAAGATCGGAATAACAGCTGTCTTGACGTCTCTTACTGGACCAATTTGAAGCGTCATTCGTCTTTTGAGTTATGCTTTAAGAACAGTGCTCGGTTTTGATTTATGGTAAGATAGTAAGTTTCCTAAGTGGTGGGACAAAGTCCGTTTGAGGTGGTACCATACGCTAGTGGTGGTGTGGTGTGTAGTGGCTATCTTCAATTTGTAGCATTATTGCGTTCCGGCGTATTTACTAGGCACTGAGATATAATCTCAAATCTGTAGGAACGCAGTGCGTTGCAGGCCCAAACAGATTTTATATGACACTGTGTTGTTATAGACAGAGTTATCGATTGCAACAAGGCCATTGACTTCTCGACTCGCCGCTTTATCTACTACAAAAAGCCAGGTACGGGATCCACCCTCGTCCAAGTTGAAAATGTGTCCAAAACAACCCTGGTCTCGTAGGTGTTCATGAGCAGTGAACAGCTGCATGAGAGGATTACGAGTTCCAGAATAATTAGAAAACACGATACGGAACGTCGACTTCTTTTCTTCTTTTGAAAAACTTCTTTAGTGACTCTTTCGGCGCGGCGGCAGCAGAAGGAAAAAAAAAACTTAATTATCTCAGCTCATTACAGATGTAACAATATATTTTTAGTTACATTATGAGCTCAGCACGCGTAACAAACATTTCATCGTTCATTAATTATAACGACACGCGCATTGATAGTAAGAGCATTTTATATTTTCTCTGTGATCAAAATAAACGGTCGTCGATCAAATAACACTACGAAAGAACGACAACTATCAGTATATGTCAATAAAAATAAATTTCGTTTAGTTAAATATTCAAATATTAGAAGTGCGGTAGATAAACTCATTTATGGTATAATAATAATAGTGCGGTAAACAAAATCGACTGAATTAATTTGTTTTACAAAATTTAATTTATTTTGATTCGATGACCAACGGCTACCATACCGAAGCGTTTCCAGAAAAATGTCTTTCGACACTTTCAGCTTTTCTCGAAACGCATAGCAATATATTTACATATAGGGAAACAGCTATTCATTCAATATGGCCGTGTACCGTGTTGAAAATAAATTTATTGTAATGTAAAACAGACTTCCTTTGTATTTTGGATAACAATGATACAAATCATGAAACGTAAAAGATTTGTTCGATAGCTGTACAACAAAATCGGTAGCCGAAAAAGCCCCCTGTCAGGACTAACTTAAGTATATAAAGTCTGAATTCTAAAAAATACAATCTTCTATATCTAAAATCTGATGTATAGTATAAAGAGTTTTAATCTATTTTCCCTTTCAAGCACGCAAAATTATTTATATGATGTATGAAGTGTTGTTTCACGGTGTAGGTGGAATATAATATCATAAAGATTGAGATACCACATGGACAATATTGGCATATCTTTAAATACGCCAAAAGTTTGACCAAATCAAGTTACATTTTATTCGTTTCTTGTATAGTCCTTAGTTATTTTTATGCGTTGCTATCGGTCACTATAAGCAATAACTCATAGTGATTATAGTTAACAAATTCCTTTATCGGGTTGAATAATATAGTAAGGATCGTTGTAAATGCAAATGGCCAATATACCAGATACTCTGTGGTGTAACGTGTGACGAATTCACAAATATGGTGTACCATGCTTATGAATTCCTGTTACACGTTGTTATGAGCATTTTATTTTCAGGTCCCTCTTCGAGTATTTGTCATAACCATTACACAGTTACCTTAAATCTTTACACTGATATCATAATTGCATCGGGGACGTTTTGCGACTTTCGAGGATACCCATTGAAGACAGATCCCGCGACGGCTGTGTATAACACATGCGATCTTTCGATACAGCATTTAGTTTAATCTTGTACGGCAAATAATGAGTTTAAAGAATGATAAGGTGACAATTCGTATGCATATGTTGTTTAACAATCAAATAGATGGCACAATTCTCTAGAACATATTTCACTGTCATCAAATTTCAGTGCTCTCCACAGTAAGCTTTCAAGGTTAGAATAGTAACGATATCGAAAATACAAAATGAGAAAATCGGAAACGAGTAAAGGTTATCGCTCTGCACAACGACTACTGTTTCAAAACGATTTCGATTTTGACAGTTCGTTCGGGAATGTGTTACCTTAGCGGCAGTTTAATCAATGAAAAGTCAATCAAACGACTGAAACATTTTTCCTATCCCCTTCTCCTATACTAGTCTTGTAAATCATGTCGTTCACAGGACCCCGTCACAGTGTCTATTTAGTAAGATTTTCGTTTCCCTTCTTAGTAACATACACCACCTCATCTAACATTAATCTTAATATGAATTGTAAGAAGGAAATGTGACAAAAAAAAGCAAAAACACGAGCAAATGTCATGCTTTGTTTTCGAAATTATTCAAAATGTTATTAAAACTGAATCATGTATCGGCTTCTTAAGATATGATTAGTTTATATTAAGAAAATTTATACTAAATAATAAACCTTCTATAATTAAACAATTCAATGCGTGCATCCAATTAATATTTATGTTAATTTGAACTTATTTAAAACCAGTTAGAATTCTCCGGCTATTTAAAACAGCGACGTCCACAAAGAGAAAGGTTCACGCCGACGCAACCTTGTAATTTGCCTAGCGAAAAGAAAAAAGAAATAAAATACTTCAAATCCGGTACCATTCGCTACGTCACTTTCTATTCCCTTCAGTCCCTAATGGCATTCAGAAAGATAGTTCAGAAAGGACGGGTTCCACGCCTCGGGCGTTCACCATAACGTGTTGTTGTTCCTGCCTAGGAATTAAACCGACACTTTCTCTTCTAGTTAAAGCGACACTAATTCCTTTGCCCCGTCAACGGGTAGTCCGCACGGTACAAGAACCTACTGTCCAGTGGCCGAGACGTTACGCATACTATGCGGCGCTGCCCGAATTCGTAAGGAATCCCCCTTTCACCTGCAAATGTAAATTTATCAAGAAGGTAAAGCGTCTCTTTGTTCTTGACCCAAAGAGACTGCCTAAAGTCGACCAGTCGCCTGACCGAAATAAAAACAGACAAGTTAAATGCAGCACCAGTGGCAATAAAACTACGACCACCGCCAATAAAAAACCAGAACCGGCAAACAAGCCAACGCAGCCGGGCAGATCTACCAAACAAATATCACCTCAGCCCGGCTCATCTACCAAGGAATCGTCACCTAAACCCGATAAATCTACCAAAGAAACATCGGCTCAGGCGGGCAGATCTACCAAAGCGACATCGTCTCAGGCGGGCGGATCTGCCAAACAAACATCACCTCAGGCGATTGGATCTACCAAAGAAATATCGCCTCAGGCCGGCAGATCTACCAAAGGAAAATCGCCTCAAGCGGGCACATCTGCCAAAAAATCTTCCCCACTAGCAGGCAAATCTGTTAAAGAAACTTCACCTTTGGTCGGTGAACCTACCAAAGAAGAATCGCCTCAGGCGGGCAGATCTACCAGAGAAACATCACCTCAGCCGAGCACTTCGAAACAAGAGCATTCACCGCCCAATCGCCGGGTAGGCAGATCGCTAGCTAAAACGTCTCCACCAATAGAACGTTCTGTATCTGAAATATCTAAATGCTTTCATTGCCGGTTACGTAGTCATTTAAAAAATAACCCCGACCTTTACCCTCTCGCGGAAAGTGTGCCGGTATCCTCGAAAGTCGTATACGAAAGGCCCCGGAGCCAATCGCTAGACGGATATAAATTTAACACAAGTTTCCCATCACCTCCATCACCAGCTCCATACGACCCTGACGTGAACACCTGGGGTCAGCGCCACAGATTGTGCAACCGACCGACGCACGAATTCGATGATCTATCGTCGCCAAGCGAGGAACGCTTCAAACTATATTTCTCGGACCACAGCTTTTTCGACGACGACGAACGCGATTACTATTACGACAACTTCCGTGACGATCTCTGCGGTGACTGTCCAGAGACTTATGGAAAAATATACGCTTCAGAACCATCAAAAATAAACGAGAACTTTGACGATCGCAAACGCCGCAGTACTCCAAATCTTCGCGAGAGGCCGAAAATGAACGCTCTAGAAGACCATGAGCGTAAAGTCATCATTGAGTTTTGCCATCTGCTAGAAAAGTCAAAGCAACTCTTCAACGGCTTGAGGTAAGCATTGCTTTTGCTAAATTGTCAGTTTTCTTTTAAAATACGAATGATTATTTACATGAACCAGCCCTCTTGTGGGAATTTTGAGGTGCGGGGCCCACAGACCAAGGATCTCTGTAGTAAAAACGAGTCCGTGCTGAGACTTCTATTAGCGACATTCACACTTTCATCCAGATATATAATCCAGACGATCCTGATGTCAATGAAATGTCCCCGAGACGAGAGTTAGCGGCCAACAAAGGCTTTGCCTCTCTGCCTAGACATGAAAGTTAATTTGTCAGGGCTATTGCCATCATTACAGACAATGCCAGAAAGTTCTAAAAGAAACACGATAACTTCCGTGTGAAGTTCGGGGAGACCCAGTCCATTATTTTAGAACATACACATAAAACCTACACCAATGCGCAAGCTTTCATCGCCACGTAATCAACATTATTGATTTAATATTAAATAGTATCCAATGCATTTAGTACTTAAAAGAGCCACCAACCAGGAAAATGAGCGCAATGTAATATGTTTTTAAAAATTCGGTGCGAGGTTGTAGGTGATCTGAACACCAAAAGAATAACCCAATGTTTGTGTTGGTTTCATACTGTTAATAATAAATGCACGAATATTTTTTAGGGAACTACCGCATTACGGGCATAAGCAATGGCATTCTTATTTTGGTCGCACTTTTGATGTCTACACAAAGCTGTGGAAGTTCCAACAACAACATCGCGGGATATTGGATAGTAAATATGGATTAAAACGTTGGCAAATTGGAGAAATTGCCTCAAAGATCGGACAACTCTACTACCATTTCTAGTAAGTATCCGTCGACTACTACTAATACGTCGAATATATACTTTCACTTGATAACTGCGAAACTTTTTTTTCTTATTATTAACATATACGAGTATAGTTTTAATTTTTCTTCCCCGTTTGTGCAGCCTGCGCACTAGTGAGACTGGATACCTCATCGAAGCGTTCTCTTTCTACTCGGCAATACGTGGACGAAGCTATTACACTCAGGCCTGTAAGGAGGACAAGTGCGAACTAATGGTCAAAAAGCTGCGTTATTACGCCCGTTACATAGTGGTTTGCCTCCTTTTGAAGAAACTAAACCTTGTGCGTGAACTGATCAAGGAACTCGACAAGCAGATAATTGAGTATGGTAAAACCTATGACCCCGAAGATCAAATCGAGTGGACGGTGGTTATGGATGAAGTAAAGGCCTTTATCATGGCCGAGTCGGTCGTCTCTGTAATTCATCCTGAGAACTATCCAATAGTGCTCTCCCACAGGTAAGAACAGGATAAAAGCGCATCAGAATGCCATAAATTGTATACACCAATAAGTATGTCTGTAATGAATGTATGTATGACGATATCAAATATTTTGTTTGATCGATAACGATAAAGTTATAGCACATATGTATATATTTATGTGTTTCTAAGAAAAAGCGTTTATACTCTCAAGCTTGTTTTAAGTTACCACTCTACTTTACAACAATATATATACTTCTATAACTTTGAATCGATCGTGATTGATATGCGTATGAATATTAAATACTAAAACAATGCCAGTCGGTTTGTGCTAGTTAAATGTATAGATCATTAACGATGCTGAACGTTTTAGGCTGAACATTCTGACCGTACCTCCTCCGGAAAGACCATCTCAATCTTCGATCTCGCTTCAAGAGGCAATTATAGTTGGGAGCAGCTCGCAACAAGTAAAGTTCTCCGAACTTACGATAGACATGTATCGTCTACTGCAGACACTGGAGTGGGAACCCAGCGGTGAAATGCCACATGTATACAATGAGTCACCGCGTCATCGCCCTACCTTTACACCGCAGATCAGTAAAGGTAACATTCGCTGGCGGGCCCGCAGAAACTCTAACGCCTTGCGAAAAAAGTAGAGCAAAGATCCGCTCGCGTTTTTAAATTGAAACAAATTGTTGTTTCGAGTTTTTTCTTTTTCTTTTAGCTTTAATTGCACAACATCTGCCTGCATCAGATGCCAACATTTCAATAATTATGTACGCAAGATGCACATGTTTTGCGAGTAAGCCCGGTCTATTACAAGATTTTAATAAATCTGCTTATTTTTCAGACGGTGCTTTGCGATTCTGGCGCACAATTGTAAACAATGGTCACACCTATATCATAATTTTTATTCTGTTCTTAATCTAATTGTACACTTCAGGCGCGGCCTATCTTTTGATATTTTATCATTATTTCTAGTCTCATTTTTTTATATCTTCTTTTAAGCTTTACGTATTATAGTCACAAATAGCTTATCTTCGTTATTATTACTATTAATTCCGCGCTGTTGCGAAACACTCGGTATTACTTTGGGTGAAAGGGTTCCGATTGCTTTAGGTTACAATCCGGAACATGTCGGGCACCATGAGAACCCCCACAAGTACCTGCTCTTCAAGCCATCAGCGGCTCAGGTGCTGGTGTACTTGGCCAGTGGTTGCTACGATCTGCCCCCAAACGGCGCACTCCTCCTCTATATCTCCGCTGACGCTCTCATGATCCAGCCATCTAAACACCCAGAAGACGGTATGAAGCTTTCACTTTATATTTACTTTATATAAGCGCACAAGAATATATGTGAATGCGATCAGAACAAAACAGGGCAGGCTTAACGGTGTATGATAATAAAGATATTATTGGGTAATTCCCAAACTGCTTTTATTGGCCGGGTTATAGATTAGAATTCCAATAGTGTGAGAAATTATTACAGTATAATGGTAACCTTACGAATGGACGTATAGAAAGAAGAATACTTTTCGTGCATATGTAGAGGTCAGTCCAGAAAACGCATTAATCTAATGTCTTGCTATTATTCCACTCTCGCACGATACGGTAGCTCAATATTAGTCACTGTTCCTATATCATCGACAGGGCGCAACGTAACGTTCCGTATCCAGTCTCACAAGTCAAAAGGGTACACTCCCATGATAGCTCAAGCTCTTTCATACGCGACTGTAACCAACCCACATCTGACCGCCAGAAACGACACAAACACTTTTTATTGTAGAAATAGTAAAAGCAAGATCATAAAATTTTTCTCGATATAGAAATTGGTTAACTTTTATTAATTATTTAATGATTTAATTAAGTTCTATTTTATAACAACATTTCAGCAAGCAGATTTAATCGACTGCCAGACTATATTTTCAACAAAACAGTTAAACACAATGTACCACGGGAACGCCTGGTATTATAATTATTATTTAAAGCAAGCTACACACATAGAAAGCATTCCTTATGATATACGATACCGTGCCATTCCGGAGAAACTATAACCCGCTTTATATAACTTTGTTTCTACTTTGTACTGCCTGCCCTTTTCACCTGTCGCATTTTACATAGATGAGTCGAATAATTAAAACTCCACTGTGTCATTTACTACGTTCTTGCTTTCCAACGTCGACTTATTTCTTTTAACACAGCATTAGCGGCCTGGTAAAAAGTCCGGCCAATTTTATAGTGTCCGATGCGAATAGTTTGTAGCTTATTCTATGTGAAGCTCGCGATACGACTTTTAATTAGATAACTGTGGCTAGTAACGGAAAAAAAATTATTTAAATTTGCGAACGCTTTTTATAGATAGAAAAGCGAAGTGATCTTGGCCAACACAAACTGCTTTGGCACATGTCGCGTTCTTCGTACGGCCATGACCGCAATGTAAATATTTTAATCGCTTAACAAAGCGAATGATTTTCAAATCAGAATGCGACACTTCGCACTCGGATTGGAAAATCATACATATCCGTTTGTATATTCAGATAAAAATATATCGATTTAATATCGAATTAAAATATATCTCTTTTCAAGACAACGATTCAGTTAAAACCGAATGGTCCGATCGCTATTCGCAATTTCAATTCTAATCGTTAATTTGTAACTCTAGCAATGGGCGCGAAATATTAAGACGATCCGTTTTATGTGATATATGTTTCTGGAAAACTCATTATGAGCTCAAAAAGTGAAGTCTCTTAATGCATCACGACTGAAACAGGAGCCGTATGCATTTTAAAAACTAATCCGACGAAATTTAGATTCACCTTTTAATCACCTCTTTAATGTTTCCATTGCTTAGCGACTAGGTTAATTTTGGATACTAATAAACGCCTCACAAACAAAGGCCGAATTAAGAAGACGTTATTCGCAATTATTGATTAATATTTTTGTAATAACTACACAAACATCAAGTTTGCCGCTACCTGTCTGTTTGTCACATGGTAAGCCTACTGAACACAAAGTTTGTAGCTTCCTGACGTCAACTTATATGAGCTTGGCTGCCACGGTATATCGAAATGAGACAATCTTAATAACAGCTGGCGGTGAAATCTAGTGTTTTCAACGCCTCCGCACAAACTCTCTCGATACTCGTATCGATTCATAGTTTTAGAAATTTTAATCGTGATCGTAAAGGGCTGAGAGATGTCTCGACGAATATAAAAATCGCATTTTTCCTGTGGGTAATAACAAACTATGCGTGCATCCACCGGAAGAAAAGCACCACTGCGAGAACCCCGCTCTCTTTTGCAGTCGGATACGATGCCGGCGGCCTCATCACCAACGCCAAGTCCGACTTGTACCGGGATAGGGAGAGGGAGCGAGAAAGGGAGAGGGAGAGGGACAGGGAGCGCGAAAGGGAGCGCGAAAGAGAGCGCGAAAGGGACCGCGACCGCGAACGCGAAAGGGACAGGGACCACTCCCGCGAGCCCACCCGAGAACCTAAGATACCCCAAGTGAAGGTCAAGGAGCCGCAGTGCATCCACCCTGGGGACCTATACCCGTTCACCCGGTCGCCGCTGTTCATCATAATCGACTCGGACAACTCATACACTTTCCAAAACATCCCGCGCCATTTCGGCCAGCCACTTATGATCCTGATGTCGCCGCTGGATCTTCCCAGCTCCTTCCCGAGTAAGTATTGAACGATTAACTTTTCCTTTACTAAACTGACTATATCGTAAAGCATGGATTTTTTATGAGAGATGGTGGAAACTCGGCATGTGGTGCTGAACTAAACACACAACAAAACTCGATTTGTCGCAGGCCTATTGCCAATCGGTAAACGAGTGGGCACCCCCAAAAAACCTGGATACTTTTACTACACGTCGACGCACTTTTTCTGTGATTTTGCAATATGTGTTTGATGGGCTGACTGAAGAAGTCTACTCGCTGATGATTTACAATTTGGTGACATTTATATGATATCGATGTCTCTCAGTTTTAATTTCCGTTGATTTACCCAGTCCGCTATTTTTTAATCACACCATCACATCCAAACCTGTTTTCATACACCGCACAAAAAAAAATCGCACAAAAAACCGCACAAATAAAAAATCGCATAAAAAGGACAGCACAAAAACAGGTTTGGGTGTACTCTACACGTACTACGCTATCAATGCGTAATATCACTGTTAGTCTGTAGTCACAAGTAAATTCTGAAAGGAGACCAAGTCATCACGAGGACATTGAAATATAATAAGACTATAAAGTTTAATTTGGTATATTGTGACATTAAATTCGTTGTGTTTTTCCCAAATCTGACGAGCAGAGAACAGGAAGGAAGGAAGTCTGTTCACGCTCTTCCTCCACTCCCCATTGGCAGCATTCTGCTACTGCTGCGACATCAAGACAATGTCGCTCATCCAGTGGGAGCGTGCCCAGACCTACGTTGAGGCCTTCCTGATCGAAGCGACTCAGTATATGACGCGTCATCGAGTGGGTGAGTAATTTTACAATTTATGCAAATCGTTTTGCCTGAGGGTAAGCCATCATTAGCGTTTATCGAAAATTTTATCCAAATGACAACCATTTTCTCTTTATTGGCCCGTACATAATCCATAAAAAAAAAACATAATCACGTTAGGTATTTGATGTCCATGTAAGTTAACTGTTTATATTAAAATTTGCCTCAGTCAGTCTCGAGGACGAACTAGGCTGGATTTACGTGCTCCCATTTTTAAATCCAGACCACCCAAAGGTTATAGTGTGCTCGCACGAAACATTGCAGACCCGACGTTCATCGCCTTCATGGCGGACGATTTCTTGCGGCTGTTGGTGCTGCGATTCATCTTCTGCGAGGTGACTCTGCGCAAGCATCGCGGGTTTCGCTCCCGGTCGCACCTGCCGCGATCGTCGCCCCCGGTCCCCGAAGATCTGTTGGAGCACCCGGCGCTGTTGCACATCATAATGGACCTGGCCGCTCACCTCCAGGTAAGTCGACTTTGAGTGGTCGAGTGATACAATACACGTGACTTGCGTATATTTAATGCAATAGGCTGTCTTAGATTAAATAAAATGCCGATGGTTTAAGCGAGGACCCACGCTGAAGCACGAAAACATGAATGTTTTTGTATTCACTCCAAGATTGCACTTTGGCGTCTTTTGTCTCCTAGTAATTATTCAACAAACGCAACATACTCTAAGCGGGCCATGAAAAGGTTGGATTATATATATGGTTCTACCCGAATAGCGTCAGCAAAAATGGAGATATGTTTGTAATACTCGTTCATAATTTCGGTACGCTATAAACAAATATAGCTGATTTAATTCTTGAAATAGATTTGATATGTCACAAATCCTTGTTAAATAACACCGATTTCTTTCAAGGATAATCCGTGAAATTGTTTAAATAAAGAAATATCCTATTTTTAACAGAGAAAGTGTCTTAAATGTTACTATCCTTAAGTCAACATGGGAACTCATTATTAGATAGTAAAATTAATTCGGACAACCCACCACAGCACGATAGTCAGCTGTTTTTGTGTATATCAAACAAAAAATAGTAATAGAAAAAAAAGACCATAACTAACTTATGTTTATTAATTAACAATAATAAATACACTTACATTTTTTATAGAAAATATATTAATTAAAATTTTACATAGAATTTAAATTGAAAGATTTTAATTTTACAATCTCTATTTCAGGTTCGCAGCCACTTTCACGAGATCTCCGGGCCGTCAGTTGCCAAGGATTAAACGATTGAAAAAAAAACAATTTAAATTTTTAAATTCTTTATGCGTATAGATTGTCTATCTAAGTGCGCATTATAGATTACATCTTTATGCAATTATTATTTCCATAGATACTCTATATAAACTACACAGAAAATATACAGAAATGAAAAAAAAATGTCTAACGTAATATAGCTAAAGGGTTTATTAAACGGTATTATTTCATTTATTATTAAGCTGTTGTTTAGTGAAAGCATTTATTTAGCAAATTTAAAACACGTTGTTACAATTAGATTAAATTTTAAATTCGTTGTTACGTTATCTACAAATTTTATGTGTTGTTAATGTTTCTATATTATTAAAATTTCGTTATTTATGTGTATAACAATTAATTCTATAGTGAAATTCTACTTAAATACAAAAGGCATGGTTTCTTATATTACTTATGCCGTCATAAATTGTTAAGCGTGACGTTTATATAAATTATTAGGGATTGCAGTTTTGAGCTTTGTCCAAAATCAATTGATATTTCACCATTTAATCCGTGCACCATAGTTATTAAAAATAATTCTCACACTCGATTTAATAAGTCGACTTTGTCATCTGGATGGATGCCACATATATATAACACCGTATTCAGTATTAAGCTAATAGCCTTGTGGACCAGACTCCATATTCTATTTCGTCGCTTTTAACTTGAAATTCAAAAACACTAGCTAAAAACATTAAATTTTCTTTATAAAAAAAGCTAAAAATTAATTCTTTCTTTACAAGATTGACTATAAACAGTTTGGTGCGTTCGAGATTAGATTTAGAATTAAAACAGAATTGGGTGAATTCGAACGTAATGTCGAACTGCTATTTTTACTAAAATGTCTTCTAAACTTAATAAAGAAAACTAAGTCTGTGTTGCGTCTTGTTGTTGTCTGCGTTGAACTTGCTCACATTGATCTCTTAATTAACATAACAGTGCCGTTCCATTTTGGCTAGGAATACTTCCTATTGACATCAGGCGTAGGGAATTGACGATCTCATCGCCCGCCGGTGAAACAGTATCAGTGAGCTAACTGTTCATTCGGTGCAATCAGTCCGCACCTTGCTCGAGGTAAACAGTACCTTAGCAGAATTGAGGGTGCAAAGGCCCGTATGTGCCTATGGCCACACCAAGAATAACAGTGAGGGATCCAGAAATCTCCCACCAATATACTCTTGACTCTTAACTTGGCCTATAATAATTCTCGAGGACGCATACAGCCGCCGCAAGGCCAGAGCTGTACTGGAGATGCGACTCAAGAATTGCGGAAAACATCTCGGTTGTACGCAACCGTAAAATTGAATGGAGAATATTCGGGAGGGGTGGGATTCTGGAACTTTCGTTGTTATTTCACCGTAGGATTTCAGTTTACTAAACAATTTTTAATTTCCCAATCCCATTTGGTAAGGGACAACCACGGTCCGGCTCCGGCGTAGGGAATTGACGACCCCATCGCCCGCCGGTGAAACAGTATCAGTGAGCTAACTGTTCATTCGGTGCAATCAGTCCGCACCTTCCTCGAGGCGAACAGTGCAATTACCTCGGCAGAATTGAGGGTGCAAAGGCCCGTATGTGCCTATGGCCTCGTCAAATATAAGGGTGCCGGGTCCGAAAGTTCAATCAAAAGACATTTGCCGTGGACCATTGTTAATTCTGGAGGGCGCATTCAGCCAGCCAAATCTATACTGCGACTCCAGAATTGTAGTGAACATCTCGGCTATGCCCAAGAAACACAACAGAGAATATCGAGGGAGGATAGTTTTTGTTGTTTGTTTTTGATTCTGTAAAATTTTGGTTTTCTATACTGTTTTTTTTTTATTTCTTAACGTGCAATATCGGTTACGATTATATCATTTGATCATTAACAGATTTAATTTTTTGTAAAAGTAAAACCACACAGGCATTATTTTAAGTAAACATTTATGGGGAAAAAAAAGTCCACCAAACGGCTGCACGAAAGATCTCTCTGTGATTTTAGTTAATTTTAAGATTGTCATTGTCAATTTATTGTAAAATATTTACTTCTACGTAATTTAAGTTGTTTCATAATTTTTGTTTGTTTTATATAGATATATTGTAATTTAAACATAATTGTTTATTAAATCAATATTACAATACTAGAAGTTATCTGTTGTAATATTGACAAAATATACTTAAAAACGGCTGCCATTTTTTTTTAATTATTTTATACTATTTCTGTTAAATGAGTACATATGTGCGATTGATGTGTGAAATAAACTCTAGGTAGAATTATTGCCTTCTATTTTTATTTTTTAATAACCTTAGTGACGATTTATTATCGAACTGATTGAATATTTCATTTTTTTTCGTTACTATTTATTCATGTATATTATTGGTGCTTTTTTTTAATTCAGGAGTTTCTGTATTTGTTATATGTTTTTGGTCACATTTTCTACGATAACATTTCATTTTTGATTGTTTATTGTTTTATCATCTCATATAATTGATACGCACAATTAGAAAAGTAATAACAACTTTTAAGAAGTAATACAAAAATAATTTTGTCCACTTAAATTTACGCCAATTTCTTTTTCTTATTTTATAATTTCTTTCCTTAAGATCATAAATTGCTATCTTGAAGAATATATCTGCACATCTTTGATGAAAATTAAAATTCTTTTTAATTTAATGAGTTGTCCAATTTTAACTCATTCTGATCTTTGATAATTTCTATTAAACTTATTTATACTTTTTAAATGTATACTTATTTCACAAACTGGCTGCAAAGCATTTGGATTTGATACGCACAATAATAATTAGCAATAATAAATAGTATTTTAAGACGTTACAAATTTTACTATTTTTAAACTTTATTACCTTTAATCCTTTAGTTGTGTTAGATTTTGTTCTATTGGCATATTTGTCGTCATTGAATGTTTTTAAATTAAAAAAAAATATCTTTCTATGTGATCAAGAAAGTTCTTTTTTTAATTATCTTTTCTAACTTTATTTCATCTATTCAGTTATTATAATTTGTATCTTTTTCATTTAGAGACAGATACGCACAATTAATACAATAGTAATTAGTTTTATAACAACAATTATATAACTTTAATAGTTGATCAAGATTTTTCATACATCTTGAGCAACCGTACAAGTAATATAAGTAACATCAAACTTCTTGAATTGTATAAATTTCAAGGCATCTCAAACACGCACAATAGAAACGCACAAAATAATAATCATTGTAATTTTTTTTCAATAGTTAAATTACCTTAGTTTCCTTTTAATTACTTTAACTTACAATTAGTTTATCATAAACAATTTTACGATAATTATTATCAATTTGTAATACGCATTTACTTATACACATTTACATGTTTACATATATACATTTCTTTTTAAGAATTATTAACAAAAAGCTTTGTAAATGTATATAGTATTAAGATATTTGTAGTTGTTCTGGATGTCTTTGTTGTCGTTGATGTGATATAGAGAACCGTAATTAAAAATCTCTCCCTTCGACTTTAAATGTATAGTCAAAATTGGCATTAGATAGAGACAATTTTAACCAAATCATAGTGAACCCATGTTTTGGTTGAACACTTGAATGCTGTGTGTGTGTCAATGCTGTGTGAACGCAAACATTGTAGTGAATCATTGTTTTGTGAAGATGTAAACTGTAGGAAGTGCTACGATTTGCTACGAAAAGACGTGTACTGAAAGTGACTTTATAGAGCTAAGTGTAATCGTAAGTGAACACAGTGTTGTAGTGCAGTGTTGTTGATGTTAGATTAAACTAGAACTTTAAATATAGGACCAATAGATCGAACGGACGATTACATATCGAACGATCTCAAAGGCAAGTGTAGTGTTTATCGCGTAGAAATAAAACTATAGCGCACTAAGATAAGTACAAAAAGAAAGAAATAAATAAAAAATAGTAAAATTCGTGAAAAATACCAAAAAAAAAACCTAGTATGTAGTATATAGATAATGAAAAGTTCGCTTTGTAAATATCGCCAGTTTAATAGTGACTATAAAAAGAACTCAAACGGACAATGCGTAGTAAAAATAAAATGAACTTATAAAAAGACAATTCAACAAGAACATTCAAATTTTTCCCCGGAGTGACACAGTGGACGCGCTGTTTGGGCGCCGCCCATGCATGCGTCAATGGACATGAGGACACATCAATGGCACACTTGTCGAGTGCAAGGATGATGCACCTTCGCCGACAAGTGGCACAAGCATGCTGGAACTGATCAACAAACCACGATGAAGGCAGCTCCAAAACACTGAGGAGAGGCGCACTCTAACAACGACGGACAACGCGCAAATTTGCTCCTTCGCTGCTGTACTGCCGGACAATTTATAAAATTTGGTCCGGTCCGCAAAACATGCATGACCCCTAAATATGCATTTTTACGTATGTATTCGCCCATTAGAAATATTGTACGCCTATCTGCTATGGATTTTATTCATTCTATAATAGGTTTGCAAATTTTCCATATAGTTTATTGCGTTTCACGTATCCGTCTTAACCAAATATCTCTATGCTGTCATGTTGAGCAGTCACAACCACTCCAGTCGATCACAGTGACGCTTGTAGTTTCGGCCAATCCATACATGCGTTGGAGTCACAGCTTGACATTATAGTATGCAAAATGACGCCTGCGGTTTCACACCAATTAAAGTCCGTTTAACGCCTCTAAATGATTTTCGGCTATTTCTATTCACTTACTCAATTTTGGTTAGTCTAGAGATAGTTTTATTTAATATTGTTTCCTATTTAAATGCATTTCACTTGAACTGTTAACGTCAAACAGGCCAACGTCTATTTCGTTGAGTCCCGGACGATTCATTTGGCATCGCATACTTCCTACAGTTCAAAAAGACCTAAGAAACACACGGCAAGCGACGAAAAATACTCAAACGTGACAAAAACAAAAGAGCATCTATTCGCTACACGCCGGATTTTCACTAGTGTTTCACGAAAGATTTCACCATTTGCAAATTAGGCGGTGATTTTGTTTCACCGTTCCGTGCTGTTGTGATAATTCAAGTCACGTGCAACAGTCGTCAGTTTTCCCACGCGAATGGTTAAATGCAGTGCTGGAATATGGGTAGGTATGTCCGGATTGTACTGACTGTGGTGGATAAGATGATGCATCTAACGTTTTGCGTGCAAGGAAAGGCGACCGTTGCATTGCTTCAATTCACCTGAACAGCACGGGAAACTGTACATAGTGTAAATACTTAGGCTAGAAACGGTTTGGCTTAGACGTGATCAGAAACAGGAGGCGATAATGGTGACATGCGGACATAGAAGGTTTTTATACTTAGTTGTAACATGAATATGTGATGTTAGACGTAGTAAACGCAGTTTATAATAGGGTTTACGACAACAATGCCGCGTCAATATGCACAATTTGTTAAGGCAATAACGGATAAGTATGTTTGAGAGTCTGTATGAAATTTTAGAGTTAGGTTTTCGTTTTTCCATTTCTTTTTCTTAGTTTACCGAAACACATCTAAACCCTAAATGCAGCCGTCAACGTAAATTTTACTTAAAATAATAAGCCTGCGCAATCATTATATAGAAGCTAATTATATTTTATAAATTGCTTTTTATATATAACATAGAATGTACACCTATACCATAGAATCATTTTTATGTATTTTAATTATATAACGAAAGTTTTTTGTTTTTAAATCAACGATGTGGCACATTACCTCCTTCAATATTTCTGTTGTATTTTTATATTTGCAGTCAGATGAAGAGCCGCGCGGTATTCCTTTGTAGCCGTTACACCTTTCTACACAAAAATTACAATGACCGTATTGTATTAAAAACACAATTTCCACAAATTTTATTAGGTTAATTCGAAAAAGTCGAAATTGAAAAAAAATAGAAAAATTGTTAAAATGTTTGGAAATAATGAGACTTGCATAGGTACATCATTTATAACCAAAAAAAAAAAATACCGAAATAATATCATTAATAAACCCCTTAAAAATCTTACATTATTTAAAATCTATAGAAATAATAGAAGAATTGTAGTAGTAGGATATAGTATTAGTGCAGTTAATCAGTAGTCAAAATATACTTTAAAACTAGACATAATAGCTAATATATTCCATAAAATAAGCATTGCAAAAATAGTATAAATGTATGTTGAATGAAATTGGCTTCTTGTCCACTAAATACTAATATTCTCCTATAATCATTTCGATTCATTGCAAATATTTCCATATATATCAGAATTTTGTTTTACAAATTATTTCTTTATGTTTCGTTTGATTTGGCATTAATGATATTTTGAGTTGGAATTTTTTTATTTTTATTTATAGGAATTTTAATTTTCGTAAGTTACACTACATATTTGCAAAATTTGAAAAGATTTTCCCTTGCTCCGCTTTGCTAAATAAATAAATAATGCTAAAAAAAATCTTCAAATATTAGAACAAAAAAATTACTCACATCAATATAAACATTTAAACCTCTATAGATAATAATTACATAAATTCTATTAATATTCAATGTTTGTCAGTAGAAAGATCTATGTAAATTGTAGTATGAATTATCATTGATGTTATTTAAACAAAATATTTATCTTGTTAATCAATACGGTCGTTCATCGATGTTTATTTTATCTCAATGTTGTATTAATATAGTAAAATCTGCTTTTGCATTAAGCTGATGTGAAGAGTTGGTTTTAGTTGTATAGGGCCACCACCAGTACACCGTGGTGCCTTATAAGCGTCGCTATTTAAAAATGCGCGCCAATAGCCGCCGAGACCGGGAAATAGGCGACTTAACGCTTCAGCTCGGGAATCTCCAGTTTCCCGAGCACAATGATGACCTTAGCAATGCGTGCTATAATGAATAGAAAATTTCAATATGACCCACAAACATATTTATGGTATAATATCTATTGTATTTGAGCAAAAGCAAAATTTCGGCAGATATAAATAATCTACGTTATATTGTATGGCACACGCATATGCTATTAATAGGGTCATCATTAATTCACCGTAGACGTAGAAGAAACTCATCACGCGATCAAATCAGATATTTTTTATTTATTATTTCACACCAAAGAAGTGTGGTTCTCACTTTTTTGAGTACAAAAGTCCTCAGTGATAAAAGGATTCGGATTAGTTAAACTATCTAAATCCAAAACCCAAAACAATAAAAAATATAAAATTAAAATTATTTTTGTATCTATATTAAGTAAATTCAAAATGTTCATATTAATATCCCTTATATTATGGTATTGCTGTCGGACGAAATAGTGAAATGATTTTTTTCTTTATTTTATTTATTTTTCACTGTCCTATCGTCAGGGCTTTTTTTAAATCTTGTTTTGGTTTTTCTTATGATTTTATTTCACCTTTTTTGGGTTATTAGTAAATTCGGTGCATTTTTTTTACTAACAACTTAGTTTTCCATTGAAAAAGACAGCAATACCGTATTTATATACTGAATATTATTATATTCATATTTGTATATATTGAAAATTATTTATTTACGTAATTTATAAAGAAAAGAGATATATTTATGTAAAAACTTTAAAGTAGATTCTATTTAAAGCATAGAAAAAAATATATAATTATATATTTGGTAATGCAAAATAATAACATCGAAATTTTGACTCGAACAATTGAAAAGTTTAAAACTTTTCAGTAACAAAATTCAGAAAGTGATGATGTAAAAATATAATTTGGTATATTGTTCAACCCGATGGCCGCAGAATTGGTTCACCAGCGGCCGTCTTTAGATAAATCATGAGGATGTTAAATTATTTTGTCAATAGTTAATGTTACTTAGCGAATTATTCTTATTTTTAACATTGTTCCATTAACTACTAAGTTGGATAGCAACGTTGTGTTTCTGATTAATCGACCCTTTCTTCATAAGTATTTAAGCTTTTTAAGCGGTATTTAACATTGTTTTGTCAAACATATGTAATATTCATTATCCATAAATAAATTAGAACGAAACATGTGTTTTTTTTTTATGTACACAGTCCACAACATTGTACGTACTTAGTATTATGGTTTTAACATCACCATTGTTTAGTGTTGTATTATTATAGTTTATCCATGCAATGATTTCGCCTTCTGGCATAGTAATAGTAAACATAATAGTATCTATACGCCCTCACAGGCACACGGATTAGACTGCGTCAGTGCTTTTTGCTTTTGAGTAAGCTAATTATTCGCTGCAAAGCAAAAGATCACGATTGTCATTCACATAAAGGAATAATAGTTATTTATGAATGTCTTAGTGTACAATCTGTTATCGCTAAACATTTTATGCAATAGAGCCACAGTGATAATAACACACTAAATTAAAAAAATGATCATGGCTATTAAATTTCAAAAATAATATAGTACTTATAGCACCACCTTCATAATCACGGCAAGCAACTTTGAACAAAAATGGCGAGTCTGAAATGAGCAGCGACGGAGTTGAAGCAATCTTGAAGATGAACGGCCGACAAAGGTATGCAAACAATGACGGTTCTCTGGTTTTTAAATAGGAAGTTAATAATTAAACTAATTTGTTAACTGAAATAAATTATACGAGTTCGTTTACTTACCACTTGTGTGAGGGATAGACTAGGTCAAAGTCGGAGTCTTTACAAACTTTATTAATTCAATTTGCGTCAAAGGTATCAACTAAAACTCCGTTCGCTAAATGATTTTTGTGATTCGTCACGTATGTTGCCTATTTTTTTTTTTAAATCAGTGCAAGTAATATTTATTCAAGTTATTATAATAGTTTCAATTAAGCATTTACGTAACTAGCTTAGAGGCTGAACTAAAAGCATTGTTTTGATTTGAAATGTTTATTTACAGGGAATTTTCGTCTTGCTCGCGCCTAGGCTTGAGTACGTCCAAGCTACGATCCAGTCTTGAAACGGCATAGGAACCAGAGAAGACAGAACAAATCTTTGTTGCTTGTAGCATTGATGGTATAAGTATAAAACCAAACAGCTGACGCTAAGTAAGTGTTACGTATAAGATACAGATCTAATATTACGAAGGATTTAGACGCTAACGTAACAGTCACGCGTCGGAGCCACTGTGTGTTAAGGTCGCGCGTTAGTCGGTCTTTTGGACGCCTATCAACTTATCGGTAAGATACGTTTGTACTGTTTCAATTTAGCCCATTTCGCCTTATTCAACAGACAATGGTATCGCAAATATTATTCAATGACACCCTGAACCGATATTTTGTGATTGTGTTTCACTTTCAACGAAAAACCCACTCAGTATTTTCACTGATGACGCGAAATGGTCCAACGAAAATAAATCCATGCACGATCTTATATTTAGCACGGCAGCTCTGACTGCGGCAAGACGGCCAGTTGAACGGAGATTTTGTACCGATCACAGATCGTTTACTAATCGATCCGCTTTGCGTTTAGTGAATTCTGAAATCATACACGATATCATTTTCAAGCGCAAAAGCATGCATAAACACTATGCAGGCTGACCACTCCAAGGTAATACCGCGTTACTAGTCCCAAATAATCATTTCGCCAGTGATAATAATATACAACTTGTTCACACCTATTTTCACACTGGCCCACGCAAATACAACGTGTTTTCAGTAGACACGGTTAGCTTTGATGCGATATGTTGTATTCTTCGTTTGACGGTGATACTTTTGCGGGGTTCATGTGAAAACAGGACGAGTAGCAGAGGTTAATATTAAAAAAAAAAAATAACGGACTATCGACTTCGCTTTCCGTGCGCTTACGTTTGTGTAACTGATTAATAAGTTTTGTTTTTGTCTAAACATATGGAATCTGAATTTTTAACAGATAAAGAGAACAATTTACCATCAGTGCCGCTAAAGACGTACCAATGGGAAGATCTGCGGCGAGCACGTGAAGCTGGAGGTTACCCTTGGACTCATCTTCTCAAACCACCACTGGAGGGAGAAATAACAGCTGAAGATATTATAAGAGAAACAACTCCCAGAAGAAGCATGCCTCGTGAATTCTCCAGATCCCGTACCCATTCACCAAGTGATGGAGAAGCACTAAGAATTTTAAATCTAGACTCTTCTCCAGGTAGCAGTAGAAAACATGGTGAAGAGGGTGAAGATGAAGGAGTGCATGTGCCCAATTTTTCTAAAGAAATATCTTTAGATTCAGATGATCTCCCGTTAAGTCAAACAACAGAAACTGGTTTACCAAGTGGTCAAACAAAGACATCTCATTTAATAACACCTATTGAAATACCAAAAAGTGTATCACCGAAAGGTATACTAAAACGTCGAGCGCATGAACAACCGTACAACATTGGTGTTTCAGAGACAAGAGAAAAAACAAAATGTTGTCACCCGCTTGTAAACAAAATTAAACATTTAGCTGACAAAACTCTACATAAGTTAGAGAAAAACGATATTGAAAAATCGCCCCTATCAAAAAGAAAGAAGAATGAGAATGTTCAAGAAATAAGACAGTTAAAATCTTCACCAGGAGCTGTTAGAAGACAAAAATTTAGTGCAATAAAATTGGGTGATTCGGATGAAATGAGCAAAACGATGAGTACAGACACACCACCACCAAGAAAAAAGAAAGATCATATTTATGAAGATATTGAAGAATCAAAAAACACCGACGAAAAGGAACATGAAGATGAAAAAGTTATGAGCGATAAGAAAAATGAAAAGACTACTGCATGTACAGAAAATGATAGCCTTCCTGACAGAAAATCGAATGCATCGCTAGACCCAAGCTTAGTCGTAGAAGAAACAAATGGTCATAATGAAAATATTATGGAAAAATTGCATAAAAAATATATGGAAGAAAAAGAAGACAAAGCCCAGAGCGATATGGACACCGAAGATTCTAACGTTGACGAGATATTTCAAGAACAGCTGGAAGGAAACATACCAGTCAATGATTCGCCGAACATTACTATCACAGAAATCACGGATGATAACCCGGAAAATCATTTAGAACAGTCCAACACTATACCGATCGAAACTTCACCTAGCCCAAGTCCCTGTGAATTTCAACAGAAACGGAGTAACGTTGAATTCATGGACAACGAATGGTCTAAACCTAGCAGGTAAATTAATATATTTTGCATGTCAATTTTAAACTAGATTCAATATAGAGTCGTTATACAGTTATGTTGGTTTGTATGACATAACATAGGCGTTTCGACACATGCAAAGCGAACGCGGTAGCTTCTGTGTTCCCGATAAATATAGCCCTATCCGATACGTCTTCCTGCACGCTCGGTAAGTTCTTAAAATTGTCATCAACGATCAGTGCTCGCGGTTGCTTTCACGCCGGTGATTAGTTCATTTACAGTCCGCCTTTCACAAACACGTTCACCTAATGGCTCATTACCTTCGAAATATTTTCGGCCCCACCGATCTAGTGTACGGATAATTATTTTAAAATATGCCTTAGTTTCTGCTTTAATTACGGTGTGCTTTAGTTATGAGCAAACTTCGGCGATGGACATCCGAGGGTGGTACTCCTTTAGAAAAACCCGTAAGACCTACACGCGAAGGCAGTGTCCAATTATTTACGCCGGAGGTGCGATGTGCATGTCAATTTTTTCAATGTGATTCACTACTCCCTGAAAGAGTAAATCCAGTTGGCACCAGACCGACATCGCGAGCTAGCAATATTATTTCAAATTTGAGGTAAGCTTCAATTACATCTTGTAATAGTTATGACGGCGTTTTATGACGAAAATTACGGTGTATGAAATAAATTTGAAGCTTCGTGAATGTCTCGCCCGGCGACGGCTGCGGCTAAAACGAGCACTGATGGTTGGCCTAATTGTGACCTGAGTTACGTGTTCGTATGTGTGCAGTTTTAAATATAAATTTAAACTTATGCGATGAATCTGCTTTGCGACTGAGATTTTACAAATAATATTTTATCTTTTTATCTGCCAAGCGAATTCGTTTTTCTCACGTTTCTTTTTTTGTTAAGAATTTGTTTATAGCGAACGTATTATTTGGTCGTATAAAAATATATTTAAATTTTTTAATCTAATATATTCAATTAACAAAATAAATATATTTTTCAGTGATCACGAATATGAAATAATAGAAAAGCCGCCTCCAAATATAATTTATACGGCCCCAAGTATAGATGAAGGGCCAAAAATGGTTAAAACTGAAGATGAGCTGTCAAGCACGACTTCTTTAGAACGAAAATATTTACAACATACATCTGACGAAGAGGAACAATTAGATGAAAAAGAAAACGACGAGAATAATGAAGATATTCTTAATGCCGAAACTTTGCAAAAAAGTATTGAAGAACGTTTTTTTGTGAATACACCATCTACTGTATCTAGAACTGAGTGTGAAATAAGCACTAGTCAAGTAGATTCATCCGCTTTAGAAAATTTGCCTTTAAAACGCAGTAATCGATCGAAAAATGCTGAAAATATTGATAGAAAAATACAACAACGATTTAAAGACGGCACTGTAAAATTAAAGTCCCATGCTGAAAAATTAAAAACAAAAATTCAAAACCTAAAAACGAAACAATTCACCATGCCAGAAAGGCCGAAATTTAAAATGCCTGATCGACCCAAGATTCATTTACCTGAAAGACCAAAGTTCACTCTTCCTGACCGAAGAAAATTTAGTCTTCCGGAAAGGTCAAAATTTAAAAATTTCAATTTACAAGAAAAGTTCAGTATAGGAGATCGAAAAAAGTTTGCGTTTCCTAATAGACCGAAGTTCAACGTCCCTGATCTGTCCAAACTAAATTTCCCTAGTTTAGGAAGAAAGAAGGAACATAAAACTGATACAACTGTCACTGAATCTAGTTCAGATATGCAGAACGTAGCAACAGTAGACTTTGAAGCAAAAACTTATCCTAGGATTTTCAACAGAAAAAAGAAATCCGAGCTACCAAAAACATCTTCCTCACCCACATTAAATAGGGAAGACACACCCCCTCCAACCTTTACGTTTACTAGAGTAAAAAAAAGTAAAGAGGAGCGCCCTTCATACATTCCTGACAGCCCCGAGGAACCTCGGGAATATGGTGACATTGATAATGAAAATAGTTACGATACCGGGCAGGAGGGGAGGAAACAATTTGAAACTACTTACGATTTTGACAAGCTCAGCCCCGAATTTATGGACGAGGACATGGAAACTTCAAATTTAAATGAACCCCGAATTGCAACTTCCATAACTGACATCTCACCGTCCAAACAAGAGTATACACATATAAACGAAATCAATAACGACGAATTTTTCGTACGACCGAGAGGGATTTCCCACGAAAATATTCAGGTTCGAGAATATTTAAGTGACGAAATACGACACGCATTTAACATACCAAAGAATGTTCTAGCAACAATGGGGAGCAACTCAGCGGTACATGATGAGCATATGTACGCAAATGAGCCTGAAGCCGATCTAGAGCTCATGATGGATGATACCGAACCTCCAAGGTATTCAACTGAGGATATTAACGAAAGAGACGATGGCTATTATACTTTCCCACCGGTAAGACCGTCTAGGGCCAAACGAAAAAAAAAGGAAACCGAATCAATTAAATATATCGACGATAGTGTAAACGCGAGTATGCAATTCAGTGAGGTAGATTTGGGACTTCCAGAAGATAAAGAAGAGGAACAGCAAACAGAATTAAATATGTCCGATGAAAACGTTGAGTCAACAAGCTATCGTCTTGATTTTATACCATCTACAGATCTACGATCAATACACGAATACGAAAACGACGACGTAATCGAATACCCGGACAGAATTCCCGTGGAGTCTAAAACCTTACCTATGCCTCCGAAACGAAAGAAAAAGTTTACAAAAAAAGATTATAAATATTCTTCTTTGAAAGACTTCAATACTATAACGCCGGCGGAGCTTTGGGATGGACAGCACGACCATGATGATGTGAGTAATTTATTAAAAACCCCAAGTTTATATTTAAAATTAATCTATACACTATTTATTACAGTAAATCATTAGAATTTTAGCCATAACAAATAGTAGAAAATAGTTAACATCTAGTTATTAATTATTTGAGATTTTTTTAATCCTAATGCAGTCAAGATTGAATCGTTTTAATTTAAAAATATTCAATTAGTATTAAAAAGCAAATGTCCGCCAATACGCCGTGGCGTGGCGGTGTGTGCCCTTATTCCCCCTGTATGAAACCAAATGAAGATTTGTTATTTGTCATTTAAAATATTCTTTCATATCAGATATCAAAATAAACATATTGCTATTATTAAAAAAAACTGTCGATCCGCTTGATTTCAACATTGGGCGCTCTTGCGTTAGTGTTGAATATAAGTAGAATTTCGTAATAAAACCAATTTTAAATCAATTTACGAACATATTCTTGTAAATTATCCATATAGGTAAGTATGTTTTCTTGGTGTTGTAATTAAAATTGCATTGTAGAGCAATGATTTAATTAATCAAAGTATTATTTATTAACATTATGTGCTTGCGCCCGATGTTGATATTTACCTCATTGTATCTTACAGTACGCACAATGAAAGTATATTATGTATTAGTAGTTGAATAATTTAAACGTACTGTTTTGGCGGGTGTCCAATAGATTAGTTTACTTTGGTCCGGTACGTATATTTTCAGAAGCGGCTCCGTCCGACTGTTGACCCAGTTAAGACTAATAAAAGAGCGAACGATCAGTTTGAAATGTACAATTTTATATTTAACTACAAGGTCACAGTTAGATGTGACGGTCAATAGATTTGTCTATGATATGGAAAATTAAAAACTTAAACATATATTTAATGATGTTGATGTTATTTAATGAATTTTATAAAATATTCTAAAAAAATGGGATTTAATTTTTGAGATAACTCATGTTTAAAGGTACGAATTAAGAACAAAACATTTAATTGTACTAGATGTATACTGGAAAGCATTTGTTTTGAGTAGATGTTGATGAATCATTTGACAAATGTCATTTAGTGTAAAGGGAATCCGGTGTTCCTTTTTTTAATACACCGTCGTTAGCTGTTTTCAAATCTAGTATTCTAATAGGGGTTTCAAACTGCAAATTAAGTCTTATAAAAACGAAACATTAAATTTGTATATATAAACGTTATAAAAGGAGAATTGATTAAAAATCCTTGTTAAAAAGATGTTTTCACTTTCAGATTATCGTTTACCGAACGGAGCACGAATACATCGTGCCCCAAACGGAAACGACGGGTACAGAAAAAAGCCCAGTACCGCCTCGTCGCAACCGTTCTAGAAGTTCACGGGGAACTTCTCTTTGCGACGACGATCGAACGTCACATGGCGCCGAATCTCTAACGCTGGACACTCACTTACCGCTAACAGATAGAGCTAGCGTGCAAAGAGAGACAAGACAAGAGAGTCCCGGGTACGCCACCGTCGATAAAGGGCCGTACGGACCAAGCAAGGCTGCCAGGCGATCCAAAAGCAAAACACCACCAGTCCGCCGTCGTAAAAGCAACAGCTCCGAAAGAAAATATTACACGGTTGGACCAGGTAAAGGACCAATGCCGGACCGCCCACCAAGGAAAAAATCATCCACTAGCTTGATGACCCTAGACAGTTTTACGAAGCGCTCTTTTAGTGGCGACCTAACACAATACGTGGAAATCGAGGCACCCGTGTCCGAAGATGTACATAAAGGTTTGATTTCTGGAGAAGTAGTAAAGAAAATGAAAGATAGACCTTTACCTCCTCCACCTAGACCACCAAGAGGACCGAAGAGGAAAAAAAAGTTCGGTGAAGAATCGTTTGAGCCAGTTTCATCTGAGCACCTTGCACCCTCTGAATCTTTTTCAAGACCAACCCCAGAACCTTCGGCAGTGGATGATGTAGTTGAAATAGAAGTATCGACGCAAACAGATCCACTACCCGACGATATGGATTTCGAATATGGTCTAGATGAAAACCTGGATATATCGATGTCAAGTTCCCTAAGAGACATCATCGATGAAGAATCTATGATGGGAAGATCAAGAAGAAAGATATCAGAGTCCCCCCGTATTTCACGAACAACTTCACGGTCTGAAAAATCTCTGAAATTATCAGATCCTAAAATATCGGAATTGTCGAAGTCAAATATTGATAGATCGTCACCGACCGTAATTTTGGTTGAGAAACGTGTCTCCAGTCCGACAAAAATTAATGAACGTGAGGAAATGTTAACTGAAGCTTCGTTAACTGTTCAACCTATAGACATGGATGAATCAAAGGTACCAGAAGTACCGCCACTGCCAAAATCAAAACGTACAACTCCTACTTCAGAATCAACTCGTAGAACATCACCGAGTCGAGAGCGTGCAATTGAAAGAGTATCAGAATCTAAAGAAGTGCAGTTAGATAACTTAGTGACCCAACGACTTCAAGTGAGAGATCTTGATGTTGGCAGGCTTAACGTTTCCGAACTACAAGCTAGTAAAATTCTAGTATCTGAAATAGAAGGCATGACATTACAAGTCAGTGAATTGGATTCTAAATCCGGGCATATTTCCGTAAGCGGCATTGAATTCTCTCCGTCGGTTATAGATGAAATTGTTAAGAAATTCGCCGAGATATCAACAAGCAGTACACTAGCCACAAGTGTGAGCCAAGAAGTTGTTGACCCACCTAGACCGATAAGTAGAGAGGAGCATACTCAAACAGAAGAGACGCGGACCGAAGACAAACAATGCGACACGGAGACGCAGCCAATCACAACGGTTTCGGAAACCCAAAAAGAAACTCCTCTACCTCCACCTAGGCAATCTATAGAAGAGATTTCCATCCCACCTTCAAGACCACCCCCACCAGACTTAGGCCCCCTTCTTTATTCCTACCTGCAGGATTTAAACCTGCCTTCGTCTTCATTCTACCCTCGGTCTTTCCGCGAAAGGCCGTTGTCTGAAGCCCTGGATTCCCAACAGCAATCTTCGCCGCCGCCGCCGCGACGAGTAAAAAGGAAACCAGCAACCATTCACGTCAGTGACTCCAGCTCAGCAGGAGATAGACCTCGACCCTCCCCAAGGCGGATGCCGGCTCCCGTAAAGCCACACGAACCAACGGTTACTGAAACGGGTGCGCAATTCCTCCGCGCATGCCACAATTCGATCACAAGAACAATAAGAAACATTTTCAATGCGTTCATGTCATATATTCACGGTCATGAAGACAAGAAAGACGTACAGATGGCATTAGTCATTTTCCTAGTGCTGATCGCTGGCTTGATTATGTTTGGGCTCAGCGACAGTAGAACAGTACACCATCACCACTGGGAATTCTTTAATCCACCGGACGGTAGCCAATAATACGGCAAACTATTTTTACGTCAATTTCAAATTTAACGTCATGATCGTAGTACTTTGTAATAAATCTAACGTCGACAATTTAAAATTCTAATTGATAAATATTATTAGCTAATAGTCTTCAGATATTCTTTCTTCTTACCTTGCCAACATGTTCCCAGTAAGAGGGCATTCATTGCTTATTGAATATTGATTTTTCTATTACGATACTGCAGCAGTATAACCAAAAACACTTATTTTACAGTCCTTTAAAGAAATCTCAGCATCTTCTAATGGAATTTTAAAACATAAAAGTGCATTTCTTTGAAACCGCTCCTTCAACTGCACCGTTGTTATCTGAAAATGAAAACGTTTATTAATTGTTAAGTTTTTTTTCTGTTTTTGTTTATATAAGTATTAAAATTATTGTTAACTGTTACCAAGGCTCAAAATCCTGTGAAAGATCTAAGAGTAACTTATCTTTAAGACATTTATTGGCTGTAGATGTAGTTTTACTAACGTTTTTTTTATTATATTTGCTGCACTTTTTCAGAATATTACAAATTTATTAACCAGCAATAATACTTTTCATAATTTAATATTCTATATAACATATACTTTACAAGGTAGAAGTGTTGCATTTGAGCCGTACATGTTCTAATTAAAACTTGTTCATAAAATATAGTGTGGGCTGATATACGCATTTTGTAAATTTCCTCTCACATTTGTTATGTAAATTATTATTCGAAATAAAACTTTGTTAATACAATTGTGTTTTAATCGCTTTACATGTGGTTACTTGTACAATTAATACCTAAAATAAGTTAAACGTCGTGTTTGCCAAGCCCCAATATACGCAATAATTGCAATAAACGCAAAAAAAACACTATTTTTATTGCTTTTAAACAAAAACATTAAATACTTAATACTAAAACAATTTAATACTGGTTTTTATTGGATTTTAAACGTTCTGCGACAATACGCAAAATAAGGTACGAACTATTTATTACATCAAGGAAAAAAATTAAAAAGTTATGAAATCTTTACAACAATTATACTCACATGGGCGGACAGATGCATATGCAAACAAATATGTGTACTTTGTCATAGTAAAACAAACCCCTCGGCAATTCTACTCAACATGCTAACGTAATACTTGAAACGTCACACTAACATCTTTTATACAATTGGGCGGAACACATACACGGAAAAGGTCTAGCTGCGCTTCAACTACATTCTGGGCTACGTAATTTAACAAATCTTAATTTTTAGATATGATTTACTGACAATGCTACGGTTAGTAAAATCTCGAAAAACGAATAAGGCCAAGTACAAGGTCATCTAAGTAACACACCCTTCGATATACGAATTTAGATCTAACCATAGAGAAATGTATCAACAAGGGCGGCAGACAGATGCTTAAGAGCCTTTTGGCAATAAGTATGTCAGTTCTCTGATTGCCCACACCGCCCTCTATCAGTCGTCTAAAGCAAATGACTGACTTCAGGTGGCGGGATAAAAGTTATTATCACGATGTAATTGTTATGATAATAATCACGGTTTTAATAATAAGTCCTAAAATGTGGAAATGTTGTTGTATGACAATAATTAGAATCTGCGCAGACAATCCTACACCTACTCTACACGACAACGGCCTCTATCGGAAATATTAATAAATACATTTGATAGAGTTTACCAACAAACTGTTTTAATATAGATCAAATTTAATAGATAGCGTTACACGAGAAAAAAGTTATGGAATAAGACTGACAGTTATTTTTTACCGTAAATTATTTTTTTTAATATAAATTGGTGCAATAGGCAAATCGAGTGCCTGGTGACAAGTGACACGCCTGTTCAAATCAAATCAAATTTATTTGGTCTTAAACATAATAAACACAATATAAAAGTAATATCTATTTATCTCCTCACTAAGCAAGCCTGTATCGAGGAGAAATATTTCTTATTTGAGACAAACACACATGTTTTTCATATCAACACAGTCGATCCTACTTGGCTCGACCTCGTGCTTGCCACCCACACTTATGTCTCTGTACTCAATAATTACTAATTTAAAAGACAGTGTTGCCAGCAGCAGTACGGACTACTGCGCACTACTAACAGCATATTTAACACTTTAAAACACTGGTTGACGAGCGCGGCGCAGTCGGGCCAGTTTTATGTGGCAATCTGTTATGACTGGCCATATCACTCACACTCAGGCGCACATTTCGCTCATCCTGTCGTTTTGTATTATAAAACAAGAAGAATGGTTTACACCACCGCAACAGTTAATTAAAACAGCCTCACCCAGCCTTAGCCTTAAATCAAATCAAAATATTATTTTCCAAACAGGCCTTTACAAGCACTTATGAATCTTCATTTTAACATCTCAGTTCGTGAGGAAGCTACCACCGGCTCGGAATGCAGTTCTGCTGAGAAGAGCCGGCGAGAAACTCAACAG
>DWHO01000026.1:0-33751 GCA_018247575.1 Eurytides lysithous rurik | reverse complement strand
CCCATCGGGCTATGAGAGTAAAAGGAAGAGTGAGTGCACCTGTGTCTGCGCAAACGCTTGTGCACTAAAATATATCCCGCGCACTTGGCTGATCTCTTGTCAGCCGCCGTGGCCGGAATCGGTCGGGAGGACATTATTATTATTACAATTTTTACTTATTTCATTGTCATTTTAGATATAAATGAGTGTGAAGATCCGGCAGTATCGACAAGATGTGTTGAAAATGCTGAGTGCTGTAATCTACCAGCACATTTTATCTGCAAGTGTAATCGTGGCTTCGAAGGAGACGGTGAAGAAGAATGTCGAGGTAATTAATTTCTATTACTACATTTCAAAGATTTTTTGGCGAATTGATTAATTGTTATGTTTACGCGATGACAACAGACTTCCTAATTAATAGACTTTTATGAATTATCGTCTTCAATATTACCACCATTAAGACCGTTATATCCAAATTAAGGTATTACAAAGATACATATACTAAAACTATCACAAATGGCTTGACATAAAAGTTTTGAACATAATGAACGTTTTATCTAGATATCGACGAATGTCGACGACCTGGAGCTTGCGGGGCTAATACGGTCTGTCAAAACTCCCCTGGTAATTACACGTGCGTTTGTCAAGCTGGTTACACCGGAAATCCATTTGACGGGGTAAGTGTTGCTATTTTTTGAAATAAATTTAAATACATTTTTTTTTTTAACTCAAGAAAGCTATTACACACCTAAATTGAAATCGACTTTGGAGGCTCCATTTTTAGTCCCAGTAGTAGAAGCCAAAGTTAAAATTTCTGTCTGTAATTGAACGTCAAAAAACTACCACTCGATAATTAAATTATGCATGTACAAAGAAGAATTGGTAGGAATTTCCTTTAAATATTCAATCCTAACCAGAGTTTGCCCAGGCACAATTTGTTATGTCTTCATGTCATACTTTTAAATTTCATCTAATCATTTTCAAAAATTATTCATAAAGATTATTCATATTCCAGTGCATGGACGTGGATGAGTGTGAGAACAACGAGGCGTGTGGCACTAACGCTGTTTGTCAGAACATGCCGGGTGGCTACGAATGCAGCTGCCTTCAAGGTTATGAAGGCGATCCACGTATAGGCTGTCATGATCTTGATGAATGTGCGCGTGCTTCCTGCGGTCGTGATGCACTTTGTGAAAATCTACCCGGCGCCCATCGCTGTGTTTGTCCACCAGGTTTCCATGGCAACCCAGACATCGAATGTATTGGTAAGCCCTATGGGTTTTATTCACTGTTACCTGTGCTTTTATGTGTGGTCTAATGCTTAAAGATTTCTAATGAAAGCGTTCAACTAATTATGCTGATACTACCGCTAAAGGTCAAGCGGTAGCTTCACGCTTTTACTAACTCAAAGAAACATATTTAAAAACATTTTCTGACAATGTAATTAAAAGGTATTTCAGGTTCAGTTCTGATATATGCGCATACACGCATATTTGATCACAATGCGACATTCAATGGACTTGGTGACATTTGATGCTTTAGTTTACAGCAGCACTCTTCTACAACGTCTCGCTACTTTAAATGTAGGAAACTTTATGTCCTACAGCATCTTTTTCTTATCTTTATAGTTATTTCCATCTATTTTCATGTAAATGTTGTTGTGGCTGTCTCTTTTCCTTCGTAGTGGCTGTTGGAGTACATAATACGTACGTATATGTTTTTATTCACGGAGGTGGCAGTTAATAAGACGTAAGTTGTTTGTTATACCAGACGTGGATGAATGTAAGAATAGCGAAAAGGTATGCGGTGCGCACGCCGTATGTACAAATACGATCGGAAGCTTCGTTTGTACATGTGAGCCTGAATACACGGGCAATGCACGCTCCGACAATGGTTGCAGTGATGTGGATGAATGCACAGCCCTTGAACGTCCTTGTGGCCTGCACGCAATTTGTGAAAACACTTCGCCGGGATACAATTGTGTATGTCCGCAAGGTTTTAGAGCAAAGCCAGATGCAAAAATCGCTTGTGAACAGGTAATTTAATTTAGCATTTTCAATAAATTCAATTTATTTTAATTTTGAAATAACAATGTAAATATTTTGCAGATGGATGTCAACATATTATGTAAATCAAATTTTGATTGCACCAACAATGCTGAATGTATTGAAAACCAATGTTTCTGTAAAAAAGGATTTAACCCCAAAGGTGCTGTATGCGTTGATATCGATGAATGCTCAAATTTTTCAATTTGTGGCGAGAATAGTTTATGTATCAATACGCTTGGGGGATACAAATGCGAATGTGCAAACGGTTTTGTAGGAACTCCACCTAAAATAGCCTGCCGTGCCCCATGTGAAGATGTTAAATGTGGAGAACATTCATATTGTAAGCCTAACGGTGTCGAGGCTTATTGTGTTTGTGAAGAAGGTTGGACATATATACCAAGTGACATAGCCGCGGGCTGTGTCGATATCGATGAATGTGACATATCCCAGGGACCAGTAGGACGATGTGGACAAAATGCGCAATGTGCAAATACCTTAGGAAGTTTCACATGCCAGTGTCCTGAAGGATTTACTGGAGATGCTTACAAAGAATGCTTCGATATTGATGAGTGCCAACTAGAAGATACTTGTGGGACAAACGCAGAATGTATAAATAAAAAGGGGTCTTACAAATGCGAATGTCCAGATGGCACTGTTCCTGATCCCGATCCCCACGTACGATGTTCAGAAATTCTGACATGTAAAAATGATAATGATTGTCCTGGTAATGCTCTTTGTGATTCTAATGCAAGATGTGTTTGTCCTGATCCAAATGTTGGAAATGATTGTCGCCGTAAGTAATCTAGTTTTATTGATTATTATTGCCTTTATTTAACATTACAATATTTTAACCATGTAAATGCTTGCAGATCCGTGTGAAGCCCTACGTTGTGGAAGTAATTCAGAATGTTTATTGAATGATCAAATTGCTCAATGCACTTGCCGGAATGGTTATACCGGTGATCCAATATCGCATAATGGATGTCAAGATATAAACGAATGTGACGCTAATCCATGTGCTCCCGGGGCAGTATGTAAAAACCTCCCTGGTCATTTTCAATGTGAATGTCCTGGCAGTTTTAGTGGTGACCCTTATATTGATGGATGTGTTTCAAGTAAACAACCGAGCGAATGCAGTAATACAAATCCTTGTCCACAGGGAGAACAATGTGTTGTCCACGATAATGAAAATGTGTGCATTTGTCCGCAAGGTTTTATACGCGATAAAGAAACAGGGTTATGTGAAGACGTAAATGAATGTATTTTATATGGTCGCTCACCATGCGGCTTTAATGCCATTTGTAAAAATCTTCCTGGAAGTTATGAGTGCAAATGTCCTTCAGAATATAGTGGAAATCCATATAATCTTTGTGAACTGTGCAGTGACGTTAGCTGTCAATGTCACCCTCCTTATAAAGTGGTTGATGGAAACTGCGTACTCTCAGATTGTGCTAAAGGAAACGCCTGTGGCAAAGGAGCAGAATGTATAATTATTTCTGAAACTGTAAGTTACTGCGCCTGCCCATCTGGTTTCTCTCAATCCAGCGAAGGTGACTGTGAGGATGTCAATGAATGTTCATCTGGACAGCCAGTGTGCGGTTTTGGTGCAGAATGTATCAATTCCCTTGGATCATTTGCGTGTAAATGTCCCACTGGTTATAGTAAAGATCCGATATCTGGACATTGTACTTTAAATCAAAAGCAATGTATAAGTGATTCTGATTGCTTTTCAAACGAAAAATGTATACAACCGGGTAGATGTGTGTGTCCACCACCATTTTACTTAGATGTTTCAGATGGACAGAAATGTAAAAGTCCATGTGAAAGATTTATTTGTGGTATCAATGCGAAATGTACGCCAAGCGATCCCCCCAGGTGTATGTGTATGACTGGTTATGAAGGAGATCCATATACCGGTTGTACAAATAGAAATGAGTGTTATAGTTCTCCATGTGCTTATGGGGCAATTTGTCACGATCAAAAGGGTGGATATCAGTGTGTTTGTCCCCAGAGTATGGTGGGAGATCCGTATAAATCTGGATGTAAGTATTTATAAATACTATGAAACTACGTAAATGATTTTATTTTTTGTAGTTTCGAATATTTTTAATTAAATGTCATTACAATTTTTAAGGTATATTGGGTACAGGCCCATCACAAAAACAACTATGTAGCTCAGATAATGAGTGTCCCAATAATCTTGCTTGTATAAATCGTACTTGCATCTCTCCTTGTACGAGTGTATCTTGTGGGTCAAATGCTTTCTGTGAAGTTGAAAATCATGCGGCATGGTGTCGTTGTAATCCGGGATACACCAAGCCAGAAGGAGGAAAATGCATTTCAGGTACGTTTTTATAACAGTTATTTTTAAATAACCTTAAATTTTTACAAAAATTTAAAGTATTTGTTGATTTCAGGTTGTGACAATTATTCTTGTGCCACAGCTGCTCAATGTATAATATCCAAAAATGGCCCTACATGTGTTTGTCCGGAGGGTATGGTCGGAAATCCATTCCCTGGTGGTGCTTGCAAACGAGATATTTGTGGTCCTGGAGTGCCTTGTGAGGAGCCTCTTACATGTTTAGCTGGTAGATGTCGTCAACGGTGTGAAAATGTTGTGTGTGGTGTCGGTGCTTCGTGTGACGACCAAAGCGGCCGATGTGTTTGTAATGCATTCTTTGTAGGAAATCCTGACTTGTTATGCATGCCTCGTAAGTAATTTGTGATATTTATGTAAATTTTATAAATAAAGCTTAAGTTTAATTTTTAAGTTTAATTTTAAATTAATATTCAAATATATTTACAGCGGTGTCGCCTCCAGATTGCAATCCTGGTTGTGCTAAAAATGCTCACTGTGTTTATGGCCAGACAAATATTTGCAAATGTGATAAAGGATACACAGGGAACCCATATTCTAATTGTTTACCTAGAAAGCAAATAACATGTGCATCAACATCTTGTGGACTTAATGCCGTATGCCAACAAACTAAATCGCATATAGAATGCCTTTGTCCGCCGGGTTATATTGGCAATCCCAACTTACAGTGCACTGATATTGATGAATGTATTTCTAAACCATGCGCTGAGAATGCTATATGTATAAACACGCCGGGGAGTTTCAGTTGTATCTGCAAGAGTCGATATTATGGTAATCCGTATGAACTGTGTACACAAGTTTCTATATCAAAATGTGTTGATGGTACAGTTTGTGCGTGTTCTCGCAACAGTACTTGCCCAGATGGTTATTATTGCGATAAATCGTTTTGTGTAGATAAATGTCGTAAAATGATTTGTGGACGCAATGCTATATGTGAAGAAGGGCAATGTGTTTGCCTTCCAGGATATACTGGAAACCCAAATGACATACAACTAGGCTGTAATTACGACAATATATGTGTGTCAGATGGCGATTGTAACGACAATGAAATTTGCTTACAAATTAGCAAAAACGCGCGAAAATGTGTTGACTCGTGTAGTAAGTTACAATGTGGGCCAAATTCTTTATGCGTTAGTGCTAGTCATCAAGCTCATTGTATATGCACAGAGGGCTATGTTGGCAAGCCCAATGATATCAAATCTGGATGTCATTTACAACAAGGATCAAATGAAGTTGAATGTAACATTAATGCCGACTGTACTGATTCGCAAATATGTATACCAGTTGATGGAACTATGAAATGTACTGACTTATGTTCTTCTGTAGGCTGTAGCGCTGACGAAATATGTAAAGTATTAAATAACAGTGCCCGATGTGACTGTAAAGAAGGGTACTTATGGAATCCGGTTTCTTCCAGCTGTGAGCAACCTTCAACACCAGATTGCCAAGACGATAATGATTGTGAAGAAAAATATTCTTGTCAAAAGGATGTGCTAGGAGTCAAAAAGTGTGTAGATAATTGCCTAATATTTTCATGTCCCCTAAATTCAAAATGCTTTACAAAGAATCACAAAACACGGTGCCAATGTTTAGATGGTTTTGTGGGTAATCCAAATGATCGTGAGGGTTGTGTAGCATTAAACAAAAATCAATGTTCCGACGATGCGCAGTGCAGAGAAAGTGAAACTTGCAAAAATATCAGTAATGTAAAGAAGTGTATACCGGCTTGCCAACAACTGGTGTGCGGTCCAAATGCAATTTGTGTTACAAACAATCACGTTGCGAAGTGCCAGTGTCCATCAGGACCTTTTACAGGCAATCCTAACGATTTAAAAGAAGGATGTCAATCTGTTCCATGCATCTACAATGCTGATTGTTTATCACACGAATTATGTAATCGTATGACACATACTTGTGTTAGTGCTTGTAACAATGAATCATGCGGGGAAAATGCTGTATGCATAGCCGAAGATCATAAAACTAACTGTTTATGCCCTAGTGGATATAAGCCTGAACCCATAGCTGAAGTAAGCTGCAGAAAATTAGAACTATGTAACCCTAATCCTTGCCATCCCACGGCTATTTGTGAACCACGACATTCGTTGTACGTTTGTAAATGTCCTGAGGGTTTGGTTGGAGATCCAAGTACAACAGGTTGCAAAAAACAAGGTGAATGTATTAATGGAGATCAAGACTGTCCCCCTGAAGCGGCTTGCGTAAATAATCGCTGTGTCAATTTGTGCGATGGAGCTTGCGGCATTAATGCTGCATGTAAAATAATGGACCGAAAGGCAATTTGTACCTGTCCAGATGGTTACGAGAAAACGAACTATGATAATTCCTGCAAGAAAAAATTGTTAGCCTGTCGAACTGAAAATGATTGTGAGGGAGATACATGTTTTAATGGTCAATGCTTTGCTGCTTGCAGCACCTCAAGTCATTGTGATCCAGGTGAACTATGCATTAAAAATTTATGTGTAACTCAATGCACCAAAAATACAGAATGTGGTATCGGACAAGCCTGCGTTGGAGGACAATGTATAATTGGATGTAGGAGCAATGATGACTGTTTGGGTGATGAGGCATGTGTAAACAATAAATGCCTAAATCCCTGTCTTGCAACAAGGGTCTGTGGACCAAATGCTATTTGTTCAAGAATTAACCACAGTGTAAAATGTGAATGCCCTCCTGGGTTTGAGGGTACATCCACACCACAGCAAGGATGTGTCAGAAAACCTTCTTCTTGCACTCGAACATCAAATTGTCCACCGGATCACATGTGTATAGGTCACTTGTGTCAAGTTCCATGTCAAGATAATTCTGGTTGTGCTATTGGAGAAAAGTGTAGCGATAATATATGCCACAAAATATGCCATTCTAGTAGTAACTGCTTGCATGGTGAACATTGTAGTTCTGGTATTTGTATACCCGGTTGTAAGGTAGATTCGGACTGTCTAAACAATCAAGTTTGCGAAGTTAATCAGTGCAAGTGTTCAAATGGATTCAAATTAATTAATACTCAATGCGTTAATATAAATGAATGCGTAAATAATCCTTGTCACCCATCAGCACAATGCCTTGATTCTTATGGTTCATTCAAATGTGTATGCCCCACTGGAGCGATAGGCGATCCTTATCAAACGGGCTGTATGCTACCTAATCAATGTAGACGTGACGCACAATGTGAACAGTCTCTTGCATGTATAAAGGGCAAATGTTCTAACCCTTGCAATACGACCTCGTGTGGAATAAATGCTATTTGTTCGGTAAACAAGCATCGCATGTCCTGTATTTGCGAAAACGGATATTTAGGTAATCCATTTGATAAAAAAATAGGGTGCTTTAAAGTTCAATGCGTGGATGACTTAGGCTGCCCTACTAATAAAAGATGTAACGAGAAAACCAATAAATGTACTGGTACGTGTATTACATTGTTTTTTTTATCATTTTTATTTTAAATTTTCTTTTTAAGTAATAACCTTTTTTTGTATACAGATAAATGCGATGACTCTTCCTGTATCGGTGGCAAATGTGTTATTGAGGAACACAAAGATTTGTGTATATGTGACGTTGGATTCGAATTAGTAAATGGCGCATGTAGAGATATTGACGAATGTAATAATAATCCATGTCCACTTAATGCTGCTTGCGAAAATAATCACGGTTCTTATAAATGTACTTGTGTAAATGGTACAGTAATCGATGTTAATAATGGAAATTGTAAAATGCCTGGACAATGTTCTACAGACAGTGATTGTTCTGAAAAAAACAAATGTTTTAACAATCATTGCATTGATCCATGTGATGACTTACCGTGCGGTGAAAATGCAGTTTGTAGTGTGGTAAAACATGAACCTCTATGTCAATGTCCGTCAAACAGTGAAGGTGATCCTTATAAAAAATGTATTAAGTTTGAATGTACGAAAGATGCCGACTGCGCATTTGAAGAGGCGTGTGTTAATTATAAGTGTAAAGATTCCTGTAGTATCCCACGTGCTTGTGGTAGAAATGCTGACTGCTATTCAAGAAACCATATTGGTCACTGTACATGTTCATCGGGATATACAGGCGACCCAGTTCTCGGTTGCGTTCCTATACAATACTGTACTGATGACAGTAAATGTTCTTCTGGGACGAAATGTGTTGATAATTTATGTGTTGGTAAGTGTTTTCAATCAATTTTAAAGTATTTAATGAAGCAAAGTAAGCTCTTTTAAGAGATAATGGAGCAGGGTCACAGTCGAATTATAATTAAATCTTTTTTAGGAATTTGCAAAAATTCAAGAGACTGCTTAGAAGATCAAATATGTATACAAGACACTTGTCGAGTAACTTGTACGACTAATAGTACTTGTCCAGAATCTCAATTCTGTTCAAATAGAATCTGTTCAAAAGATATTCAATGCTATTCCAATGAAAACTGCAACGAGGATGAACATTGCAGCATTACCACAGATGGGATAACTCAGTGTATAAAGGTATGTGAAAATCACCCTTGCGGAAGGCATGCCGTTTGCCTTGGCAAGACGCACGATCCGACATGTTCATGTAAAGAGGGTTACTTCGGTGACCCTATTCAAGGATGTAAAAGAAAAGAATGTGATTCCAACTCCGAGTGTTCTACTGACAAAATCTGTGACGATAATATGTGCAAAATTGCTTGTTTAGTACAAAATAATTGTGGGGAAAATACCGTCTGCTCTTCTGAAAAACACACTCACACATGCTATTGTCAACCTGGATATACTGGTGATCCCGCTAAAGGTTGTAAGGCTATTGACTGGTGTGCTTCAAACCCTTGCGGAAATGGGGCAGAATGTCGTAACACTAGAAATCGTGCGCAATGTACTTGTCCCGCTGGAACAGTTGGAAATCCATATGAAGAAGAGTGTCGAAAGGCTCCAGAGTGCAGATTTAACAGAGATTGCCCGTTAGTCAGTAGATGCACTCTTATTGATGGCACTCGCAAGTGTACAGGTTAGTTTATAATTCAATGAATTTCCTTATATTTTTTGTATATTTTGCAACTTTTATTTACGTAATGATACAATATGATTAATGTTGTAGATGCGTGTGAAAGTGTTAAATGTGGGCCGAATTCTGAATGTATTGCCACAAGGCATACTGGTCAATGTAAATGTAAAAATGGTTATACCGGCAATGCTGCTAGCGAAAAGGGATGTCGGCTTCGTGAAATAACATGTAGGAGTAAAACTGATTGTCGAAGCGACCAGTACTGTCATAAAGGATTCTGCAAAGGTAAATAGATTAAATATATAAAACGTAGTATTATATATTAAGTATGTTTTTTTTTTAAGAATTTTGAGCAAACTATTAACAATATTGCAATGGCACTGAGATTAATTATTTTTCAGCTTTATGTTTACTTGACGAAGAATGTGCTTTAAATGAAAAATGTATAAACGGGCAGTGTTTAAATCCCTGTCAAATGGAAAAATCTTGTGGTCTCAATGCAGTTTGTCGCACAGACAACCATATTGTGCAATGTAGCTGCCCCAATAGTTTTACCGGTAGTCAAGATATCGAATGTGTCCGAAGTAAGTTTTTTAATTATTTTTTTTCAGACATAAATAATGTCATATTATATTAAAAATTACTTGTGTGTTTTAGTTCCAAGATTGTGTGGGGCTGCCGAAGAATGTGACAATGGATACATGTGTCACAACTCAATGTGTGTACCGAAATGCAATATTGACGAAGAGTGTGCTTTAAATGAAAGATGTTCGAAGGGAGTTTGTCTTCGTAAGTATATTTTGTATATTTTTTGTAAACTAAAATATTGCCTATTTGATATGAACAAAATATTAAATGCTTTTAATCCACTATAAGGTACGACGAACATTCATATTAACAAATCACAGTACTGGTTATCACGCTGTTTAGGTGTTATGAATAACAAAAATAAACCAATACTCGGTTTTAATTCAATATGTTCGAGCAACGGGAATTTAAATCTCGGTGCGGGAACCAATGAATTCGTTGTTTACCACGTGCTCCATGGCGAAGAGAGCTTAAAAATGATAAAAAATAGTTCTTATAGATGTGAAGTCCTCCAACTCTTACTGGGCCGGGAGGCAGTTTGTGCCCTTATACCCTCCGTATAGAAGAAGCCTGTGCTTAGTAGTGGAATATATATATGCTGTTCCTTACTTGTTGTAACTGCCTCTACTGGCAAGGAGGGCAATGACTTTGTGTTTTTGTTCTTGGAGAAGTCGTTATTAAGAGATTGGTTTAATGTTACCGCCTTTGCGCCTGATCTCTCTCCGGTCGCATCGCTTATCCGTCCCATCGGGCTATGAGAGTAAAGGAAGAGTGAGTGCACCCGTGTGCGTAAACGCTTCTGTACTATAAGAAGTACTTCTTACCAAATGCAGTATGCTTTACTTCATAAATTACATTCTTTTGTGAGTACCAGTTTAACTAACTCAAGAAATTTTATTTCAAACAGTGACATGTCGGGTAGATAATGATTGCTTCCTTGGGCATATATGTTTGGCAAATAGTTGCCAATACGGATGCAGACACAACGAAGATTGTGGACCCGAAGAAGTATGCAAGAACAACTATTGTCAAAACCCTTGTTTAAATGACAACAATCCTTGCGGTCCGAACGCTATATGTTCCGTCGTTAACAGACAAGCTGCCTGCTCTTGCACAGACGGTTTAATACCTAATCCTACGCCTAACATAGGGTGCGTGAGGACGCCCTCACCCACTTGTCATATGCATAAAGATTGCGATGAAGGATGGCGATGCGAGGATGATCGTTGCCGACCCGCATGCACAATAGATGGATCTGAATGCCTACAAGGTGAACGCTGTGATTTAGGTGTATGTCGTGACGCTTGTACCTCTGATGAACACTGCTCTGACGATGAAATCTGTAACGGACGATTATGCGTCCTGGGTTGCCGATCTAACTCCCAGTGCTCTGTTAAGCATGCTTGTATATCAGGCCAGTGTTTAAATCCGTGTATAGAACCTGCGACTTGTGGTGCCAATGCATTGTGTGCAACAAAAAATCACCAAGCCGTGTGCACATGTCCACATACACTATCAGGAGATCCGAAGATTGCGTGTAGAAGAAATAATCTTCCATGTGATGAGAACAAAAATTGTCCTGATGAATTCACCTGCTACGGAGATATCTGCCATCTCTCGTGTAGAAGGTTATATTTTTTATACTAGATTTTTTTTATATGCATTAATTAATCCTTTAATTTTCTATATCTACGTCTAGATTAATAATAACAAAGTTCCTAATTCACAGAATCGTATAATATTGTCAATGGTTGTCATAAGAATTTTATTCACAGTTTCAGTATATTCAATAATAAAAAATCGCTAGATAAGAAAGAAGAAATTACGTTTTTTCACGTAAGTTAGAATAAATAATTGAGTATGTATTTCATTTACAGCGATGCAGTATGTTTATCAAATGAAAAATGCATCAGAGGAATTTGTAGGACCATTTGTAATAGCGATGATGGATGCAACAGCGGCCATATATGTGAAAATAGAATATGTAAACAAGGGTGTCGTGATGATAACGCCTGTAATGACGATCAAGCCTGTATTGATGGACAATGCAAAGGTAAATCCTAACTATTTACTAACAATATGTAACAGAGGCAGAAGAATTAAATGGCTATGATTTATTTATATCCTCTGTGAAATATTCGTTTGTAAAGAGTTTCAAAGCATTAATAAATTGCCATGTTATGACTACTGTTCATATTAAGGCACAACACTATCTGTTATAAATGATTTTTCAAATAGTGTATACAATCGTTATTATAAGAAGTTATATGAAGCTTATTTGTTTTACAGATCCTTGTAAAGACAGTAAAAGTTGCGGTATATGTGCGCAATGCCAAGTACTAAATCACCGCGCTCAATGCAGTTGCTCTAGTAATTATACAGGAAACCCGATTGTCGAATGTAAAAAGAAAAGATCGGAATGCGATGGCTTTTGTCCATGTGATGAAAGTGGATACTGTGTATCCCTCTGCGAAGATAATTCCGATTGTTCATGTAGCGAAAAATGTTTTAATGGAGGCTGTCGATCTTTATGTTCCATTAAAAATAAATGTCCGCAGAGACAGACATGTTCACAAGGTGTTTGCATCCCAGGTTGCAATAATGACAGAGATTGTGGAGAAGATATGAGATGTACTTTGAAACAATGTGTACCAGTTTGCCGAGAAAATTCTTGCGGCAAGAATGCCTTATGTATATCAACACGACATAGACCTGTTTGTAGTTGTGCCAGTGGTTATTCTGGTGATCCGTCAAAGGAATGTAAATCGTATGAATGCCTGAAAAACGAAGATTGTGGTGTAGACGAAGAATGTAATGAAGAGGGCAAATGCAAAAATGTTTGTCTTGGCACATGCGGTGTAAATGCTATATGTCGAACTGCCAACAAAACTCCACAATGTACATGTCCACCAAATTATGTAGGAAATCCTAAAGTGGAATGTTTTAAATCAGCAGCAGGAAACTGTTTGCGTAATCCATGTGGAATTAACGCCCGATGTCGAGATTTAGAGGATGGCAGTTATGAATGTACGTGTCCACCTGGATGTGCTGGTAATCCACAACGACAATGTTTTTGCGGTACCATGGCACCGTGTGCACATAAAATTTGTGGAATAAATGCTCAATGTCAAATCGGATACAATGGTCAACCTCATTGTTATTGTCCACGAAATTACCCTAAAGGAGATCCGAACATTGAATGTAAGTTAAAATAATGTTTAACGTGATATTACTTCTAGATAATTTAATTTATCAAGTAATGCAGGTTACTGTCCTGATTGCAAAATCAATCTTACAGGTAATCAAGAATTAAGTGTCATTGACTGTAGGACTACTGGTTGTGGAGTAAATGGGGAATGTTTACGAGAGGGTGCAGAATTCGTCTGCCGTTGTGTACCTGGTACGGAAGGTCAAGCCGATGTCGAGTGTCACACTAGTAAGTTAAAAAACCAATGTATCAGATTCAAGTCATCACTTGTAAAAAATTATGCACGATATTATTATGTAATTAATATCAAAGTGCAGAAATAAAGAATAATTACAAGACCATAATCAAAATTTGATTTATGATCACTAAAATTGTATATGTTGTAAAATTTGTCTCGGTGAGGGTCCTGAGCAATAATTTTATCTTACTTATAATGAATTTTGTCTTATTTAATAAACCAAAATTTATCAAACCTACCCTACAATTTGTCCCACTGTACAAAAGTTTTGATGTTCTTATGAAATTACGTGCAATCGAGTTCGTCTTTGAAGTAAATACTTTAAGTGCCTTGATTATAATTTATTGACATTAGTGGAAGCATTCTCACCGTTCGTGCTATACAGTCAGTAACATTTTGTTCGGCTTCATGTACATATCGCTTGTATTATAATATACCGTTATATATCTTTGATCATAAACTGTCAGTTTCAAAAAGCATGCACTGTCTCGTGAGAAAGTTTCCTCTTCGTGGCTGAAGGTACAGCTCTTTCGACTCTGCTTTCTTCTTTCACATCTTCCTAGGTATCGAATGCACGAGTGACAAGGACTGTCCAGTAGACAAAGCGTGTTTGAGTTTACATTGCGTCGACCCATGTACAATACGAGGCGTATGCGGCGAAGATGCGCTCTGCGTGTCTGTTTTGCATCGAGCTCAATGTTCTTGTCCGCAATGCTATGTGGGTCAGCCACGTATTGCTTGCCGCCTCGATCCTACATGCAAGCCGACAGTTGAATTAAATACAACCATTACCTGTTCAGATACTAAGCCATGTCCACCTAAATTGGCATGCAATGAAAGAACTAACCAATGCCATAATCCTTGCATGGAATATCAGAATTGTAGGCCAAATCAGAAATGTGAAGTTAGAAATCACATACCAATTTGTGTATGTCGTAATGGATTTGCATTAAATGATAAAGGGGAGCTCACTTGCGCACCAGAGCATGCAGAATGTACTAGGGATGAACAATGCCCATCTAATGCCGTCTGTCGAAATTCAAAATGCGTGAACCCCTGTTTGGCATCGAGAGAGCCTATGTGTCCTCAAGGAAAACAGTGTGAAGTAGTAGAGCATCGTGTTATGTGCGTCTGTGTTGAGGAATGCCACCCTACAGTATCAATTTGTTTAAGAGATAATGGATGTCCACAAAACTTGGCCTGTATTGACTTTCAATGTAAAGATCCATGCAAAGGAGTATGTGGTGACGCTCCATGTTCTGTCGAAGATCATCACCCTGTGTGCAAGTTTTGTCCTAACGGATTTACTCACGATGAAAAGCATGGCTGCATAAAAGGTAATTTTGACGCTTGCAAAATGTTCAATATTTCATAGTTTCTATTAGTACTTTTTGTCTCAATGAACCTTAATATGTTTTCTTCGAATTACAGGAAATATAGACTTTTTCTACTTTATGCGGCTCTTTCTGTCTGTTTCTTGTTTCTAGCATGGTTACATTTCTATCCACAGTTTGAACTCCTTCTTTATCAGGTAGTTTTTGAAGCATGATGTTACTTATGTGTGTAAATATTCATTTGAATGTAACTTTGTTTCACAATGTGGTGGCGGACGCGCTTGGGCACTTTATTCTAACGCTTTAAAACTCTGGCATATTACGAGCTGCAACAAAACTGCCACGAGACAGAGTTTGCAACTTAAAATTTTTACGCCTTTTTGTGTTCTTATTTTTTTTTATTTCTATTGCGTACCTGTTTCCAATTTATTTTTAGTTTGTAATAAGCAAGTTATTTGCAGCTTATGTTTTTGTCTTGTATATACGTATGCACGTATTCATCGTTTATAATTTTTTGTAAAGACTTATGCTATATATATATATATATATCCATTTCCGATGATAAAAAAAATGTTGCAGATTGTAAATTAGTAACATTAGTATATACCTTTAGATTGTTTAAACCGTATAATTTTATTTTAGTTATATCATAACTGTATATATTTTAGACATTTTAAATAATTTAGCTGCTACATTCATAAGGATTAATTAATTACGTATACACAGCCCTAGAATGCGGCGCACACGAGCATTGTGCTGAGGGCTTCGCTTGTGTTAACGGACGATGTACAAATCCTTGCATCAATGGAAGTCCATGCTTAACTGGACAACGATGTGCCGTCATCAATCACCAGCCTGTGTGCTCGAAGGGTATTGACACTACATTCCATGATTCGAAAGTTATAATTTAGTAAAGTTCACCAGGGTTTACAAATCTGAAAGGCTTCTCTTTTCCTATTGTGTATAATTTAAACAGTAAACTTAGTACGAAGGGAGGTCAAAAAGTTCGCGGAATAATAGACGGTGAATAAAATAAAGCATGTAACTAGGTTTTCTTAACCCTAATACGTTTTGAAATAATTTACTTATACCGTAGAAAAGCAGGTATGCTCTTGATGCACGAGCTGGCTCGTTTGACACCTTTTGTCAATGTTCCTGTTCTTTTTTTTAATAGTCTTTTTTTCGATATAATGAGATAGCTTAGTACTCTCCTGTCAAGGGAATATACCTTATAATCGATGAAAAGGCCTACCTGAGTATCCCAAAAGATGGTTGCCACAACCTTTTAACCCAAATTTAAAACACATTTTAAATCTCTTTGTGCACCTTTTTCATGCCACTTCATGCTTTCTTATTTTTACTCTGGTTCATATTGTTTTGAACCCAAGTTGCATCATCAGTTACAATTAGGGTCATAAATTTCCTACTTTTGATCAAATCTAATCGAAATATATTTATTCAAATTACAAGCACTTTGAATCGTCATTTTTACATTTCGTTCGTGAGGCAACTACTACCGGCTCGGAACTGGTTCTATTCAGAAGAGTTGAGCGAGAAACTTAACAGTTGCTCTTTAAAAATAGCGTTGCAATAATACAAGTTAAGCCTTAATACAGTATAATAGCTATCTCACATACGAGTCAATCAATTAGGTTCCATGCATTTTGATTCACACACTAGAAACAAGGCAGTGTAATAAACTTTAAGTAACAAAATGTTTCTAATTTTGTTTTTAAAAAGGGCTAAGTAGTAGATTTAAGATATTTGTAGAATTTAATTGAATACGCGAATACTTAGGCCCATGAAGGATTTTTTCACTTTTGGAGGCGAAATCAAGGTCTTAGCTTATTTTTATTTCTGGTGTTCACTGTGTATCATCCGTTACTTAATTTTGTAAAATTATTAAAATTTCGAATAAACAATATATTACAAAGTGTGTATTGTAAGGCAGCCGGTAAAATTCCACTTCTTTTATAAACATCTTGCAGTCTATCTCAGCTCAGTCAATCTCGAGCTCTCAATTTATAAGTAAGACAGAACACTGTGAGAATAACTAAAATAAATTCATCATACTTTCTTTGTTGCAAAGACGACTGCACTGAGTTTACCACACAGTTCCACCGCTGTAGTTTTTTATCTAAAGTTACATCCAAGAAAACACTTGAGTCGTCTTCAATTGAGTCCTTCTTTTGCTTCAAAGAACCATGGCGTTTATAAATCATGGTTTTGACAAGAGCGGAGTCTTCGTAAATAGCTAACACCTTTTGAAAAATACTTTGAAGTGTTTGACCTTGTTTGGCGACAAATTTTATGACGACGCGATATACAATTTTCTCTATAGCGACCGATTTATTCCAGTATTGTTTGGTGGAATTTGCTATGTACAGGAACGAGTCACAAAATTAGTGCCTACCTGGATAAGCCACCTCGCCCACGCTAATCCCGCCATTCCGTTAACTTTTTGACCTTACCTCATATTACTCTCAATAATAAGGAAAAATGAAGTTCATCATATCTACTGATGTAAATAGCTAGCAGTGATTTCTATAATTTAAAGCCTCAAAATAAGCATGTTATTTTGTTTTTGTTAAAATCAATTTTCCCCAATTTTTTTTAATTTTAAGTATGTAAAAGTGTCAAATTAGAGATAAATCCTGTCAAGTGACTCTCTGATATTAGTAAAAGTAGTATTTCATTGTTTTAGTCTGTCAGTGTCAAACTGGTGCTGACTGCGCAAGATACCCAAATACGCGTTGCGATGGATGTGCATGTGTTGCAGGTGAGTTTGCTTACTGAAGATAATAATGCTATTAGAAATATAAGTTTTAATTAAACATATCTATATATTATTTGATAATTTATTTCGATAGATACACCCTCTACCAATTGTGCACATTGTCGACCTGGCGTACCCTGCGATCCATTCTCAGGAGCTTGCATGGAAAGTAAGTAATAAGAAATATTTGTGCATTGGAGTAAATTCCTTTTTTGATATGCAATAGTAACTAATGCCTTGTGTGATTTAGCTCTATTTTAATATGTTTGAGTTCGACTTTGTTCGAACCTTAGTATTATTAATCATATTTGCTAAAACCACATAAGATTTTTTATCTGCAGACTACTATTATAAAACTAGTATGTTTGCGTCTATTATGTATTTTGGTAATAGCAAAACTAACTCCAAATGAACTGGTTATTGCTATTATATTAAACGTACCACTATGTCCGATAAAACGCCACAAAATACTGGCTACACTATCACGGCAGACCCGGCAGACACCATAATCATTACCGTAGATGCAGTATTGGTACAGATTGACAGACCGTTTTTGTATTTGCTGTAGATAAACATATTTCTCGGTTTAGGTACTGTGAATATAAATTAATTGTTTAAGCTTAAAAAACTTTTTTCTCTATCTAAGTATATACCATATGTCATTTATTATTTACTATGCTTCAGTAAACTAACGTCTATAGAAAAATATTTGAAGTCCTTATAAGCCTGTATTTATCAGCCTGTTTTACTATCTTCTTATTCTATGGGCTCTTAGACTGAACTATGGATCTTTCATTTTTCATTTGGGTTTCTTGATGTACGCGCGTCCTCATATGTTTTTATTTTAGGCTTATAATTTTCTGACCTTAATTCTTTTTTAAATTATTATTTTAAAGAAAATTTGTATATTTTATTAACATGTTTGTTATTACATTCCAATTAACAGATGATCGCCCTAAAAATGTCCCACTAACATACTCCGACATCTCTACTACCAGTTCTACGTTAACAGGATCGACCGATTGGCAAATCCAAAACACTGACATTGACTATAACGCTTTTACAAATACGGAGCTGACGACAAGTGAAAGTCAAACAGTATTAGACTTTAAAACAACTCAAAATACGGATTCCACCACAATATCTTCTAATCGAGATATTTATACAAAATCAATAACTGAAAATAGTAGTGAAATGGTGACTAATACCGATAGTTTTATTTCAACTAGTATTGAGGATGAAAATATCTTGACACCGGAAACGACACCTAACACTTACTCATTTGTGGAAACAGACTATAGTATAAGATCAGTAAATGAAAACAAAAATTCAGTGACAGTTACCGACAATATAAAACAATTTGACTTGTTTACAACCTTGGAGGACAAGGCATCTATTCAGTATGATACAACATATCAATTAAATAGAGGTTTATTTGAAACAACGACAGTTACATCTGATTCCACCACGCCATATGACCTTGAAAACAGTCATAATATTATTACAGAAGAATTAACAACAGTATCTGAAAAGATGCAGGATACGACACCAACTGTTACCTTCCACACAGAATATAATAATAAGTACCAATCAACCTTAGATTCCGATGAACTAGTTCAAAGTAGTAGCACGATACATTTCGAAAGTACTGTTAAGCCTCTCTCATTACGCACGGAAACAAATGGCACAAGAAAACAGGCAAGTGAAAGTAAACTGTACAAAATGCCAGAAAATCAGCGTAAATTAAATAACAACTACACTCAAGATACAGGCCCACAGGTTATTAATAAAAAAGAAACTAAAGAGGATACAAATTTAAAAACTACAAAAATAAATGATATTTCTATTGTTGACTCTTCTAGGTCTGATAATATAGATAAAAACAGTTTTGATGAAAGCTATAAAATTATGGAAGACCAAGTTACGACTGAAAATATGGAAAAATCGTCTCAATCTAATAAATTGAGTTTAGTACAAAACTCTGCAGGAACAGTAGGTTTGAGTGAAAATGAACAAGTAACGGCCAAGAAAATGTTAAAATATAATGAAAGTGGAATATATAAGCTTTACGAACACACAACTCCAAATGAAAAAATTGAATTCGACGATTTAAAGTTTACAATGACCTCTAAAAGTTATGCACCAGAGTCAACAATACTCGATCATTTATTAAATGATAAATTTACGGAATCAATAGACAATGAGATAACTGAGACAGCTGTAAACGTAGAAACCACCACAAATATCGAAAATGAATTATCTACAACGACAAATACAGATTTACTTGAACGATTTGAAATAACATCTACTTTAACGAGTGATGGTGAAACTTACATCGAAAGAGGTGATATTCATGTTACTTTAGAAGACAAATTTGACGGCGAACTATACAAACAAAATAGTATTTCAACTTATAGCTTAACAGAAACTCCGCCAAAAGACATTTATCACACAGTCAAACCAGAGACCACCACAACTAAGAACGCGTTTCTTGAATCTAATACACTTTTAGAACCAACATCAAAGAACGAGCTAATAACTAGATATACAAAAACATACGATGATACCATAACTTCAGATACATATAAAACTAAACAACCATATCCTATCAGCGAACCTTTGGAAAATCAAAAGATCACAAATGTAATGAATGTAACGGAAGTTACAAGTTTTAAATATAAACATAAACATTTCGATGACCTTAATGATGAGGAGACAGAATTTTCTCGTGGTACTATGTCAACATCTGGCATTATTCATGTCGATGTGGCAATTACTAAAAATAATATCTCGAATGAAGTTTCTGTTACGACAGAGGGTTATGAAAAAGATGAACAAATAAAAAATGAATTTAATTACAAATCCCAAACAGACGGTTCGAATACCCTTTTGACAACAATTGAACAAAGTACCTTTGAAACTACTACAGCAACATCAATAACAAAGGAAAATCCGATATCGTACCAAACGAATGAGGTAACAGATTCTGCTATAAGAACATCAATACATATTTTACCAACGGGATTTATTACTAACTATGAAGACCTTAGAACTTATTTTACAAATGATGATGCTGAAACTATAACAACACTCAAAGCTACTGAAACAGATAGAGATGAGACATACAAAACAACCGAAAAAATTTTAACTTCGCAAGTTACGAATGTTAAGATAGCAGAAGCCACAAATTTTGCACTTGATTATACCAACGATGAGTTAGCAACAACTTCTGCTTCAATGGAGCCGGTCTTTGAAATAGATACAAGTACAATCACTACGCAATTTGCAAATAACGAAACGAGTAATCTCGAGTCAAGAATAAAGGAAGTGACTACTATAAAAAGTACATCCCAATCAGTAGTTGAAAATAAAAATAAAAAAATAACAATATTTGACAATAAAATGAATCAGGAAATTACAACAGACTTAAATATAAACTTTGATAAAACTTCATCGTATTCTACTAATATAGACCTTGAAAATATGTCTACAGACTCTATTACTCATGATTTTGTAAAAACGTCAACCATCTCTCCGTTCTCAATAACTTTAGAAAATGAAAGCGAAAGAAAAAGCACAGAAAAAATTCAATCAACTGAAATTCAAACAGCAATGACTGTAGAAAAAATATCTACAAAACAGAATAACTTGGCAACAAAGCAATATACAAGTGAAATTGACAATTTTAATGATTTATCATCAACAGAAGAAATGTCCTCGTTAGAAAATAATAATAAACAAACATCAACGCCTGCAACGAATCAAGGTGCAATCCGGACAAACGTGGATATTAAACTCTCTTTTGATACGGTCACGAAACCACTAAATGTTAATAATTTTATGGTACCTACATCAACAATAACTACTGAAGTTTCTCAGTCACAAATAACTTCAGATCAAAAATCCAAATCAACAGTCCCATTAGCTGTTTCTGAAAGGACTTCTTCAGTTGCGTCTTTTGATATTAGTTCAACCTCGAAAATTGTTGGTCATTTCGAGCCAGTCTCGGTTACAGAGTCGAATACTTATCAATACAATGTTGATCATTCAACAACAGATTCATATTCATTCAAAACAACTTATCAGGACGAACCGCAAAAAAATACCGAATCAAAAATTGAAACAATCTCCGATGTAAATGAATCTAGTGACATTTCAACTTACGATGACAGATTTTTTACGAAGTCTTACGATATGAATTCTTATACAGAAATTGTAGAAAAAATGCAAGTTAATAGCGAAACACCGTATACACTAGATGAAGATCATTTCATCGTTACTACCACGGATGCCTTTTATTCTAATTCTAAAAAAAAACCGGCAATTATAAAAATAAAAGACAGAGAGTCAGAAGTTACTGATAAAGATATAATCAAAAGACCATTTACACAGGACAAAACAGAAACTCCTTCTTTGTTTTCTACTCAACCATTAAATCAACAATATGAAACCACTGAATTATATACAATAATAGATGATGACAAACTGTTTACAAGTGATCACACGTTTTCTTCTATGATGGAAGAAACCTCAGATGATATAAATGATAACACTATATCCACCCTATCGTCTTCAAAATTTTATAGCCAATCTTCCAAACCAAGTTATGATACGACGACATCTAAAAATACAATCAACCCAATAACAGATAATTTTGAGCTTACAACTTTATCGTTCCCTACACAAACACCGACAATTATGTTTGATGCAATGGATTCCACGAATGACGTAACAAAAGATGACAGCACCCCTAGAACATTTTATACAATTCCCAACAATAACTTTAAAACATCTACCACTTTAGCCTCAAAAAGGATTGCAGTAACAAAGAAAGATCTAGAAAATGAAAATCCCCCGACAGAAATTATAACTGAAAGTGAAAGTAATCATATAACAAAAATACCAGTAATATCTGAGTCAACCACTGTATCGGACGATATATTATCTATTAAGACAAATAAAACAACACTCTCTAATGATATGGAGTCTTATCAAAATGCGTCTACGGTTGCGGAAATCACTTATGGTACTACTGCGTTTGAAGAACATCATGTTCTTCCAACTTCAGATACTACGACATATGTAAGCGACACATCTTCGACAGAATTTGATTATTCTTCTACGTACACAATTTCTTCCATACCAACATTCATAGATTCCACTGAAACACCGTCTGTACTTACAAAATATACTCAAAGCAAAAATAAGGATAATGATATAGGATTAATCTACACTAAAAATTACTCCGATATAAGTGGAGAGGGCCTTTTTACATCGACGCAAACACAAACGGAAAAGATAACAACCACTCATAACATTATATCTGAAAAATTGAACATCAATATTGTGAATCACTACAATTTAAGAAATAAATCTAAGGAATACATCTATCCTAAATCTACAACGACTAGTATGTCTATTTTTACAACAACAAAAAACCTAGACAATGTAACCTTAAATGAAAATTATCCTAATAGAAACGCAACTATCATTCAACAGTTTTCAACTGAGACTGCTATGACTGAAACATTGCCGATAAAAACTGAAATGTTTTCTTTTACTTCGAGCACAATAGAAGAATCGTCACCGCCGGAAGTTACTGAAATAGAATCGTTTGATGTTTACCCTTCTACCGTATCTCTTGATTTAAGTACATCTATTGAAAATTTATCATCGCGAAGAAAAGATATTGATATTCCCGCATGGACGGATTCAACAACGTATATTGAACAAACTACTACTGAGACTAGTACTTATACTGACTCAACTGACTTACAAATTAACACTCCATGTAAAATAAACACACACTGTATGACACATGAAACTTGCTTAAACGGAGTATGTCAAAACCCATGTGATGTGTTGCCGACACCGTGTACAAAGAATTCTTCCTGTAAAGTTATCAACCATGCTGCTGTTTGTAAATGCGATGATGCTGCCGGGGACTTCTGTGTCAGAGGTATGCTTTAAATGAATGTGTTGAATATGTTGCATACCATGTAGGTTTCAAGAGTTATTTCAAATCTACACAGCTGGAAGTCTAGTTAGTTATTTTTAATATTTAATGAATTTTAATAATACGGTAGTTTTATCGGACAAGTGTATTAGTAGTGTAAATTTATTTAGTAATATAAGTTTTTTTTTAATAAATAGTCATTGTTGTAAATAGATCATATTTTCACCTTTCTCCATTACCTGGTAACTAACTAATTCTTAATGTAACATATAATATACTAGCACCACCGGGAACTCCAAAAACACCAGAACCGTGTCATTCAGACAGAGATTGTATAGAGACGGAAGCTTGTTTTATGGGATGGTGTCAAAATCCTTGCGAGTTTGATAAATGCGGTATCGGTGCTAATTGTCAACCAGTAAAACAAAGACCAATGTGTTCTTGTCCGTCTGGATACGACGGAGATCCTGCTGTTAAATGTTCACTTAAACAATGTAAGCTTAATTTACTAATTGTTTAATATACTTATTGATTAATTTTTAGATTTCAAAAAACTTTTAATATAGTGCATAAGATGAATATTTTTAATCTTATTAATTTTATTTATATTGCTTTTTCTCAATATAATTAATTCAGTTTTAAATATCATTTCTAGATTCATTTAAATAGATTTCTTAACATATACGCTGTGCAAATATAACAAATATCTTTGGACAGCGTTTTCAAGAATTTTTAAATGGAATAAAATGCTTGAGTGGATTAGATTACATGGTCGTCAGACATAATATTATAAAGAATAATCTTTTAATTGTAAAATACAACATAAACAATTCGTGTTTAATGACTTCTCCTGTTATACTTAACAATAGTGCAATGGAAAAAGCATAGCGGTTTTTAACAAAGATGACTTGTTCTTGTTCTAAACAGTTGGTTGCACCAGAAATGAAGATTGCTCCTTAACAGAGGCTTGTATAAATAATGCATGTCAACACCCGTGTGCTATACATAATCCATGTGCACCTAATGCAGTATGTATAAATACAAACCATGGTTCAGATTGTAGTTGTGTTGAAGGATTTCAGGGAAATGGATATGTCGGATGTGTACCAGGTAAGTCGATACATAATGTTTTAATAAAATTAAGTTGGCTTTTGTTAACAATTTCTTTTTCTTAGTACGGAATCCTTCACAAACTGTGTGCCAGTATAATGAAGACTGTCCGCCAGAGTTGCTTTGTGACAGAATGAACAGAATTTGTATCAATCCCTGTACTATAAATAAATGTGGTGATAATGCTGAATGTGTCCCAGAAAACCATGGAGTTAAGTGTCAATGTGGACCAGGTTATACAGGAAACCCCTTTTTAGAATGTTATAAAGGTATTTAAAAATTAATGAAAGTAGGCTTTTTAGTTGATTGAGTTCTTTCATAACTTTAATTAATTTGTATTTTTTTTTATGGTAATTTAATTTGTATTTAATTTATTCTAGTACAAGGTTGCCGGTCAGACAACGAGTGTTTGAATTCGGAAGCATGCATAAACGGAAATTGCGGGTCCCCGTGTAAATGTGGCACAAATGCTATTTGTGATGTATTAAACCACCGTGCTTCCTGCAAATGCTTACCTGGATATACTGGTAATCCAGTTTTAGGCTGCGAGCCACCAACAAATCCTTGTGTTCCAAACCCTTGTGGAGTCAATGCATTATGTGAAATTGATAATGGGAATCCAATATGCTTTTGCCCCAAAGGCTTAACTGGCAATCCATTCAAGACATGCAGTAAGTATTGCCATATTAAGAATGTTTTAATAATAAATAGTAACTCTTTAAAACCGTTTTTTTTTCTCATTTTAGTTCCTGAAGGAAATGAATGTGAACCTAACCCCTGCGGTCCAAATACAGGATGCCGACTCATAGACGGCAAACCAGCATGCTTTTGTTTACCAAATTACGAAGGAAATCCGCCAAGGCAACCTTGTAAACTACCACAGAACCCGTGTAATCCATCGCCATGTGGTCCTAACACACAATGTTCAGTGTTATCAAATGGATTTTCAAAATGTACTTGTTTACAAGGTTATGTAGAAAGTCCTAATACAGTCAGAGGTTGCATAGAAGCGAGAAACCCGTGTGAACCAAACACGTGCGGAGAGGGAGCCCGTTGTGATCCTTATAGAACTCCTGTTTGTTACTGCCCGGATAATACAGTTGGAAATCCATACAAATCTTGCAATCCTTACATTCAGTCAAATATTCTTTGTCAACCTGGACCCTGCGGACAAAACGCAGATTGCTACGTTAGTACCAACAGAGAAATGTGCTTCTGTAAAACTGGTTTTACTGGAGATCCTTATTCAGGTTGCGAGCCTCAGAGAAGTCAATGCATACCAAATCCATGTGGCCCACGTGGTATTTGTAGTGTTAACTTCGATGGTCAAGTTCTATGCACCTGCTCGCCAGGTAGTACAGGTGACCCGTATGGGCTAGAAGGGTGCGTTTCCCTTGAATGTGAAGTAGATGATGAATGTGAGCCAACCAAGGCTTGCATTGGCTTTTCTTGTCATGATCCATGTCCCGGCGTGTGCGGTCTCAATGCTCAATGTCGCGTTGAGTCACATCGCCCTGTATGTGCGTGTGAAGAAGGGCTTGTTGGAAATCCTTTAATATGCTGTTTACCTCCCGAAGATCAGAAATCATTCCGCCCTTGTGACAGGGTTCAGTGTGGTTTAAATGCAATCTGTCAAAATATCGGAGATAAGGCTTTATGCTCCTGTCCACCAGATCTAGAAGGAGATCCTACTATAGAATGCAAACCAGAATGTCTCATGAATTCTGACTGTTCTTCTAATGAAGCATGCATAAATCAAAAATGTCAAGACCCATGTTCTTTCAAAAATGTCTGCGGAATGAATGCCACCTGCGTATGCTCAGATCACATGGTTTCTTGTGCATGTCCGGATGGATTCATTGGTGATCCAAAGATTCAATGTGTTTATCGACGTAAGTATTTCAAATATTTTAAAAGTTTATTGTTATTTTATCGTATAAAATTCAATTGACAAAAAAATTTAATTAATTTCAGCTGATCTTATTACTCATGGAAATAAAACCATTCAAGCTTGTTCTCCAAATCCTTGCGATTCCAATTCTATCTGTGAATCTTACGACGGCAAAATTGCAATATGTATGTCGTGTGTTGGAGCTTATAACTTGAATAATCCGGCATGTAGAGTTGAATGCATACTCAGCTCTGACTGTGAATTTAACAAAGCTTGTTTGAGAAATAAATGCGTAGACCCCTGCCCAGGATCTTGTGGCGTTAATGCAGATTGTTTAGTTTACCATCACGATCCAATTTGTCGATGCCGAGAAGGATTTGAAGGAAATCCATATGAACATTGTAGACAAAGTACTAGTGGTATGTAATACAATTATGTATTACTGTCAAATTTCAATATACATTTATAACAAATATTAAAAAGTTGATTAAATGTTTTCTTTTTTACAGCGACAGTTTATGAATCATGTGATAATATCCGGTGCGGTGACAACGCCCTGTGCCAAGATACACACGGTATCTTTACATGCCAATGTTTACCAAACTTTTTTGGAAATCCATATCTTTCATGCCGTCCTGAATGTGCTATTAACAGTGATTGTCCAACCAACATGGCATGTTTGAATAACAAATGTAAGTCCCCGTGTGAGGATGTTTGCGGTATCGGGGCATTATGTGAAACTGCAAACCATCACGCAGTATGTTATTGTGCCCCAGGACAAACAGGAGATCCGTATGTAAGATGTCAAACAACAGTATCAGTACCACCTCCGTTGTCTGTTTGTGACCCTTCGCCATGTGGTCCATATAGCAGATGTCTTCCATCAAAATCTGGTTCTGCGATATGCTCATGTTTACCTGGACATGTCGGGATGCCACCAATGTGCCAACCCGAATGTGTTGGGAATTCCGATTGTTCACAAGAATTGACTTGCGTTAACCAGAAATGTATTAATCCGTGTCATGGCAGTTGCGGCGGTGGTGCAACTTGTTTTGTTGTAAACCATAATCCTTTATGTAGTTGCGATCCAGGAAAAACGGGAGATCCTTTTATTGCCTGTGGCGAAATTAATGAAGGGAAAAATCCTACAAAAACGCCACCAGCAGATAATCCATGTTTACCGTCACCTTGTGGACCAAACTCTGTTTGTGAAATAAAATCCAATCATCCTGTTTGCTCGTGCCGCCCAAATTATTCTGGTACTCCGCCATATTGTCGGCCGGAATGTATAATAAATCAAGAATGCCCATCCAATAGAGCTTGTATTAACGAAAGATGTGTTGATCCATGCGTCAATGCGTGCGGAAACAATGCAAAATGTGATATTGTAAACCACACTCCACTGTGTAGTTGCTTGGATGGGTTTAGGGGAGATGCATTTATAGGATGCGTGACTGTATCGAAAGACGAAAGCTCACCATGTAATCCGTCACCATGCGGTGAAAATACATTGTGTACAGTAGTGGGTAACACAGCAAGATGTTCATGTATCCCGCCAAATATTGGAAATCCATACGCTGGTGGATGTCGCCCTGAATGTACTTTGAATTCAGACTGTCCCAATCACCTTGCATGTTTATCAAACTACTGTCGAGATCCCTGTAAGGACTTATGTGGCATAAACACGGAGTGCACTGTCACTAATCATGTTCCTATTTGCACTTGCTTCAAAGGATATGAAGGTGACCCATTCTCATCATGTCGTCAGATAACTAAAACTCGTAAGTTATTGTTTTTTACATTGTACTCAACGTACCATTTAAATTTTGTGTAAGAATTTATGACATCTCTTTATGCCCAATATCATAAAATTTGAAATTGTAATAACATTATATAATATAATATGATGGAACATCTCACACATTGCCATCTGATCCCAAACTAGGCAGAGCCTGTAACATGGTGATCAGACAACTGATATACATACTTATATATTTTTAAATATATACTTATATAGATACATTTTGACAAATTTTAATATCTATACATATATATATTTTTTAATTTTTTTTTAGCAACACCAATAAATCCGTGTGAACCCACTCCTTGCGGTCCAAATAGTGACTGTCATATAGTTGGTGATCGCGCGGCATGTTCGTGTCGTGTGGGATTCCTCGGTGCCCCGCCTGCGTGTCGTCCTGAATGTGCCGTAAGCTCGGACTGCCCGATGAACAAAGCTTGTATCAATCATAAATGTCAAGATCCATGTATCCATAGTTGTGGATTAGATGCCAGATGCCACGTTGTTGGACATAATCCAATTTGCTCTTGCCCTGAAAATGTCCCTGAAGGCGATCCGTTTATTCGATGCTACAGAAAAAGTACGTATCTTATATTTTTTAAATTGTGTCATTACATATTACATATTGGCCAGTGCATAAATATCATAGCCTTAATGAAAAATGGTTTATTGTTATAGGTGTTGTGTGATCAACATAATTACAAAATATGTATAAAAATATGATCTTATATATTTTTAAGTACAAAGCTTTCACGTGGAAAGCCGTTACCTAAAGTTGTTTATCTTAAAAATACCAAGTTTTAAGAGTACTAAATTCAACTTGTTTTAGCATATTGATTTAAAAACCAGCCGTCAGAAATTGTTCTACAATGAATACATGTATTTACTTACAGGATTTGTTTTATGTCGTATTAATACAGCAAAGAATTGAAACAATCAAAGAGGCAAATAATCGTTAAATTTTTATTTATTTTAACGCAGATGTAACATTCGTGACTCCTGACCCATGTTTATCATCGCCGTGTGGACCCTACTCGACGTGTCGTGAGGAAGCTGGCCGAGCTGTTTGCGCCTGCGAAGCTGGAACTTTGGGAGCGCCACCCGCTTGCCGTCCACAATGTGTTATTAATCAAGATTGCCCTCTAGCTCTTGCTTGCCTCGGCGGTACCTGTGTCAATCCATGCGTTGGTTCTTGTGGCTTCAATGCGCGTTGCAGCGTTCAAAATCACCAACCCATTTGTTCCTGCGACGAGGGTTACTCAGGTGATCCATTTGCCGGCTGCAATCCAGTCGAAAGTAAGTGGCAAAATTTTCCGCTGACTATTAGCACACGGTGCATGATGTTACACTTTGCATGTTATCATCTCTTAGCTTTTTTAGTTATTTAAAATATGTGTATACACGATTTCAGTCTCAAAAGATGTACCACGTGATCCTTGCAATCCGTCGCCTTGTGGACCTAATGCAATTTGCAGAGAAAAGAACGGTGCTGGCTCTTGTAATTGTGTAGATGATTTTCATGGAGACCCATATTTAGGCTGCCGCCCAGAATGTGTCATGAACACTGACTGTTCTGTAGATACATCATGCTTCAATAATAAGTGTGTAGATCCATGCCCTGGGACGTGTGGACAAAATGCTGTGTGTAGGGTTTCCAATCACGCACCGTCTTGTTATTGCTTGCCTGGATATAGTGGAAACCCCCTTCATGCATGCACTCCTATAATGAGTAAGACTCTTCTTTCTGTTTTGTTCTGTGTATCTTTCTGTTATTTCATGTTCTTTACTCTTATCTTATATATTCTATCATGTTTCCTTCAGCTCCTTCAGAAACAATTGACCCATGTCACCCTACACCTTGCGGTCCTTATAGTAAATGTCGCACATTTAATGGGCATGCCGTTTGCACATGCCTCGATATCTGCGTCGGTTCACCACCTAATTGTCGACCTGAATGTATCGTTAGTTCTGAATGTCGGCCGAATAGGGCATGTATTAATCAAAAGTGCCAAGATCCGTGTGACGGAATGTGCGGAGTTAATGCACAGTGTCAAGTCGTAAATCACAACCCTATATGTAGTTGTCAGAAGGAATATACTGGTGACCCGTTTGTTCATTGTTATTATGAAGATAGTAAGTTTTAAATTCACTTATGATATAAATTTGTTACTTTATGTTTTTGCAACGTTATATAAAATATTATTAATTCTCTACCAGAACCAATGACACCGATTAATAATTGTCTACCAAATCCTTGTGGACCTCATTCACAATGCAAGGACTTAAATGGAGTACCTGTTTGCTCTTGCTTGGCTAATTATGTTGGACGTCCTCCGAATTGTAGACCAGAATGCGTCATAAACATTGAATGTCCGGGTAATTTAGCGTGTATATCGGAAAAATGCAGCGATCCATGCCCAGGTTCATGCGGTAATCATGCTAGTTGCAACGTTGTTAAACACATTCCTATATGTACTTGTCAACAAGGTTACACCGGAGATCCCTTCGCAGGGTGTTCACAGATATTATGTAAGTCTCAAACATTTAATTGACAATATAATCAATAACTTAAAAGTTTATTAAAATAGAATAGGTTTGAACTTTTAAAAAAATAAAATAATACTTTTAGCAATCGAATCCCAAGAGGTCAACCCATGCTCGAGATCTCCTTGTGGAGCTAACGCAATTTGCAAGGAGAGACACGGCGCAGGTTCATGTACATGTCTGCCTGAATATTACGGCGATCCTTACGTTGAGTGCCGACCAGAATGTGTTTTAAATTCAGATTGCCAAAAACATAAAGCTTGTACGAATAACAAATGCAAAGATCCGTGTCCGGGAGTTTGCGGCATGAACGCGGAATGTCGAGTTAATAATCATGCTCCTTCTTGTGCATGTTTACCCGGGTACGAGGGAAATCCATTCACATCGTGTTATCCAAGTAAGGATTTTCCGATATAGCCTTTACTTATATGTAAGGTGAATTTTTTAAACAAACATTTACTTACTTTTAGGAGTTGAAAAACCCCTTGATCCGTGTTCTCCATCACCATGTGGACCTTACAGTATATGCCGTATAAGTAACGGATACGCAATTTGCTCATGCGAAGAAAATTACTTCGGTTCACCACCCTTATGTCGCCCTGAATGTATGGTCAGTAGTGACTGTATGCCAAATAAAGCGTGTGTTAATCAAAAGTGTGTAGATCCATGCAATGGGGCATGCGGCAACAACGCCAAATGCATTGTTGTGAATCATAAGGCGCTTTGTAGCTGCCCACAAAACTATATTGGTGACCCATTCGTACAATGTTCTTATGATAAACGTGAGTGTTAAGTATAAACATAAAACTACTAAAATAATAACATAATCTAAAATAAATGCGGTAACAAAACTAAAAATTAATGTAAATTAAGTAAACTACATATACTCCAAATTTTAGGGCCGGAACCGAAACCTTCGAGTAATCCTTGCATACCTTCTCCTTGCGGACCAAATTCACAATGCCGCATTATCGGTGAAACTCCAGCATGCTCTTGCTTAAACGGTTATACAGGACGGGCTCCAAATTGTCGTCCAGAATGTATTTATGACGAGGAATGTCCCAGCAATCTTGCTTGTGTTCGAGAGAAATGTATCAGCCCATGTGAAGGTTCTTGTGGGCCGAACGCTGAATGTGTTGTTATTTCTCATAAAGCAGTTTGCCATTGTCGTGAAAGTTATACCGGCGATCCGTTTAATGGTTGTTATTTCATAGGTGAGATATTAAAAAGATTTTTAAAAATTTAAATTATTTTGCATACAATTCCAAGGCTATTATTCTATTAATATTGTATCTTATTTATTTAGTTTCGGTGACAAATGACGATGAAACGAATCCGTGTAATCCTTCCCCATGTGGACCAAATGCAATATGCAAAGAAAGGAATTCTGCAGGTTCTTGCACTTGCCTCCCAGGATATTTCGGGGATCCCTATTTAGGGTGCCGCCCAGAATGTGTAACAAACAACGATTGCCCGCTGAATAAAGCATGTTCAAACAATAAATGCGTAGACCCTTGTCAAGTTGCGTGCGGAATTAATGCGCACTGTAAAGTAGTTCATCATACACCTGTTTGCCTCTGTGTTGACGGTTTTGAAGGAAATCCTGTAGTATCATGCCATCCGCAAAGAAGCCGTTAGTACATTTACATGTTTTTAATCCGGATACATTGCTTATTGCTATTTCTTATTATTATTCATTCTATTTTAGCTACTTTAGCAGATGAAAATCCTTGCACACCATCACCTTGTGGACCATATAGTCACTGTAAAATAATAGATAATCATGGAGTATGCTCTTGTCAAGAAGGTTATGTAGGCTCGCCACCAACTTGTCGGCCAGAATGCGTTATTAGTACTGATTGTGCACAGCATCAGGCGTGTATGCAACAAAAATGCAAGGATCCATGTCCAGGCACATGCGGAGTTAATGCTCGATGTCAAGTTATAAATCACAATCCAATATGTACATGTAAAGCGGGATTCACTGGCGATCCATTCGTAACTTGTCAATTAGAAAAAAGTAAGGGAGAAATAAAAAACAAAATAAAATTAATTTGCGATTTTATTTCGAATTTGTAAATTAGAACTTGCATGTTATTCATTTATATCTCAATCTTTAAAATCTCTTTCTTTTATTCTATGCCTTTTTTTTCTACTTTATTTCTAATGTATGATCTTTTTTTCCTAGAACCTATCTTTACGGGACCTAAAGGAAATCCTTGTGTACCTTCTCCATGTGGTTCATACTCTCAATGTAAAGTAGTCGGCGAAGCGCCTGCATGTTCATGCTTACCGAACTATGTTGGTATTGCACCAAATTGTAGACCTGAATGTTCCATAAATGCGGAATGTCCTGGTAACCTTGCATGTCAAAACGAAAAATGTATAGATCCATGTCCGGGCTCTTGCGGTTTCAATGCTGAATGCTCGGTTGCAAATCATGTTGCTCTATGTAATTGTATTTCGGGACACACGGGTGATCCGTTTAGTGGATGCTCCATAATCGAACGTGAGTTTTGAAAATGTTAATGTCATAACAGAGAGAATGAGACTTAAATCTTAAGTTGTTGATGATGATGTTTTAATTGTTTGACTAGTGTAGTGACCGCCTGGAGTCGTACTACCGCATTGCTAGTTATGCAACTGCCAAGTAGTCATTTGTAAGCACTTTTGTGTTTCGGTTTTAACGACAATGTTGTCAGCGTAATTATATGATGTGATATTAATATGCCCAGTGGTATAGTTTATAATATCTTAGACCGTTGTGTGACGAGTTGAAGGCAGAGCCAAGCAGATTCTATGTGGAACTGTGTGGTTATGAACAAGCGACTAAACGGAGGTATGAACGGCAACCCAGTCGCTTGTTTATACGTGTACGACTTGCTCGTCTCGTTGTGTCTGTATATATATATATATATATATATATA
>DWHO01000025.1:0-33769 GCA_018247575.1 Eurytides lysithous rurik | reverse complement strand
CACTATAATATATCCTGCGCAACTTGGCTGATCTCTTGTAGATCGGCCGCCGTGGCCGGATTCGGTCGGGAGGACATTATTATTTATAGTTGGAATAAAAATAAATATTATAATAAATATTTTGTTCCGTCATGTGAATAACGATAAAGGCGACGTGTTAAATAAAATACAAATTGTTTATGCCGTTAACATGCATTTAGATTTAGTATAGCTTTGGCACCAGCAAACCACAAGCAAAATCCACGTTTATGTTTCTGCAATCAGAGTGTTAGTTTTACGTCCCTTTCCCTATATGTACATGTAGCAAACTGCGAAAATGAACTTACGCTTAATTTAGAAGTTTTACAAAGAACATTAAAATCCTTATTTACTTAGCTATCATGTTATAAATGTTAAATAAGCCTTGAAAAATGTGTCACAATAATCACACCCAATGCTTATATAATCTCCCTTTACCTTATGCTTTTAGACAACCGTTAAGGAACCTGCAGTAAATGAATTAGAGCAAATTAAGCTGAAGGTAAGACGCTTATTAGATATCAAGCATGCTTTAAAAATACACACACATATATATAAATATGTAAATCACTACAACTTTTCGTTGTAAATATTTCGTCTCAGTGTTGTGATACCATAAATGTCTCCTTTCGTTTGTCCCGTAAATAACGTCTCCTGTTGTTAATAATTACAAACTTTATCGTATTAACGATTAGAATAAGCATTATGTTTTTGTAAATAGGATAAGACTACTGAAGGGTCAGTAGAAGAAAACAATACAGACGATTCTTTCGATAAACCTTCAGAAAAACAATATCCATGGCGACCTACGAATCAACATACAGAGGTATACATGCACATCTCACACACACCCACACTCCATACATATACATATATATACACACACACACACACGCACACACACACAAACAATTATTGCATTACAATACATTACTATATTTATTTACCAAATACTTAATACACTTTATTAGGAGGACATACATAAACCGACACCAAAACGGAGCGTTAGTTTAGATCAACCTAAAAAGACTTTACACCCTTGGCGTCGTTCGAGCAAAGGAGAGGTAATTTTTATAAATAAATCTGCACCAAAATACACTTTAGTTAAATAAGAGATGACAGTTACTTTGGCGTCCAAAAGCTAAAGGGATCTAGTATTTCTTAGTGAGAGTGATATATAAATAGAAAGAAAAAAATCTTTCTTCCTTGTTCTAAAACTAAGTAAAATGATTTTTTTTGCATATTTAAATACTCAAATGAAATTTATAATACGTATCTCTGCTGTCAATATTAGAATGGTATTGCTGATTGAGTCAATTTTAGTAATTATATACATAATATTAGATTCCTATTTCCATTATTTTATCTCAGGACAGTGAAAATGAATCGGAAAACGAATCAACTGACACTACACACACGTACAGAAAATTACATAAACATAGCCCTCAGAAGACCGAGCCAACATTACTCGAGCCTAAACAGGAAGAGGTACAGAACACTTTCAAAATCGTCACTTTATATTATTTATAACACATGTTGTATATTCTAATTAAACTTTAAATCATTATAACTTAATAGGACACAGATAACCTGGATAAAACGGATGATGTAAAAGAACAGACTCCGGAAAGCATAAAAATGGATAAAATAGATACAACCGATTCAATCTACCCATGGCGTCGGCGTAGTTTGCTAAAAGAGGAGGTATATTAAATTATTAAACGAGTGTCTCCACTATTACAAGTATTATGTCTTGTACTTATAATGCTAGGTCTCCACTTATCGTTAGGAGTATATATTCTAAAAGATAGTTTCAGTTCTTTAGTTAGGTAGTTGACCCTCGAAAGTCAATCTTTGACACATTGAGAATATATCAGACAAAAATAGATCTTATTTATGAACAACAAATCTTTAAAGTAGATTAGGATAGAATATAACATTCGTTACAACTGTTACGTTTAATATTGAAATAATATTATCGTTGAAACACTTTAAGTCCTTTGCACAAATTTTAAGTAACTACAAAATTAACTTTATTTTACGACAATACACAGGAAGTTATTAAAGATAAGGACATTGAAAAAGACACGCCTGAGGTATCTACGGCTGATAAAGATTTATCTAATGAAAGTAACAAAGAGAACGTATATCCATGGCGACGTTCTAGTGATGATAGTAAGGTAATAACTTTTCTGGTTCGAAATTAGGCAAGGAATATTATTTAAAATAAATAAAATAGATTAAAATTATTGCTAAATTCATCACATTTTAAATATTTTGATTTTCGAATACCGCAAATAGACATTAAAAAAGAGAGAATAAAATAAATTCAAGCGATAAAGTTGAGGTGAATATTATATTAAGTTCAAGAAAGTTTTACTTAAATTAAAAAAAAAATACACAGGTACCGGATGACAAAACAAATATTAAGATTCCTGAAAAATCCACTCAGGAGCCTTATCCTTGGAGAAAGCAATCTAATGCCGAGGTGAAATAACTATATTGATATCTTTTATAAATTTTATATGAACTGCGTTATATTTACGGACGCTAAATAACGATTTCAATATTTAATAGGTACCAATTGTAGTCACACCCGACCCAACTCAAACAGACACGAAACAAAACGAAGTTCCGTTCTCATGGAATGTCATACCCGAGATTCCTCAGGTACACAATTTTCATTTCAAATGTGATAAACGTAGGAAGACACCTTAATTTACACTTTCAAACATATTCGTAAACAGGCTGAGCAAACACCCGAATTGGAAGAACAGTTTAAACCAACACTACACGAAACACGTGACATTGCACCCTGGAGAAGGGCTAAATCTCCTCAGGTAGACACACCCCTAGCTACTTTATTCAAATAAAAAATCAAAAATACTCTGACTCATACACTTACTCAATACACTATACTATTCTGATCTATCTGTCTGTCTAAACTTTAACACAGAATATCTCTTTCTAAAAAGTCAAATAGATATATTTGATAACAACATCTATTTGATTTCTTAAACATGTTACACATTCCTTATTACTTGACGACGACTTTCTGAACAACGCAAAACATTCGTATGGTCGCCAATAATGTGATTTATTCTATAGGCTGATACGACGGCAGACAAAGAGCAGAATAAACCAGCATCATTAGAAATATCACAGAAGCCTCAAACATCTGACGAGGTAGAATGCCAGAGGGAATCCTTACTGTCGAATTACTGACTACAGATTTGATTATAACACGAGCACCGTATTCGCACAAATTTTAGTAGAAAATTATTTGGCACAAATTGGAAAAGCACACGTAGTCTTAGATAACACATGTAGATAGTTTAATGCATTTTGTAATATTTGTCATTATACTTTTTTTAAATTATTGTATATTAGAAATTGATAAGAGATTGAAAATATACATAGCATAACATAATCGAACATGTAATGCATGTTTTGGTAACTAACATTAACACAGCAAAATCTGCAATAAAATAAAAATCTTTTTCGTACATGTTTTAAATTTCCTGCTTCAGCTTTGCTTTTAATAATTTTGCATACTATGTTTATATTATGACATTAATTTATAATTTAAATTTTTATTAACTTAGTTTACGTATTCTTAATATAGGAGTATTATATCAGTTATAGGGTAGTTAGGACCCAGAATGTTGGTGAGTACAATTATGTTTTAAAAATGTTAAATTGTTAGTTAGACGTCAGTTACCAACAATGTAAAATAATTTTTAACCAAAAATCTTTAAATTAAAGTTAACTATATGAAACTCTCCGAAATACCCCTGCACAAAGGTTAAAACTTTTAAATAATATAATTGTAAATATAATCATCCATTCCAGTTTTAATAATATAAAACTGGCATGATTATATTCCTTAAACGTATAGGATAAATGAAACATTTGTATATATTTCAACATATTCCATTGAATAGGAAACCACCAAACTAGAACCGTGTCAAGAACTTCAATAAATTTTTGAACGTGCCCCTAGCATTTATCTAAAAATAAAAATAGGTTGTAAGCCACTTTTAAATTACAGAAAGTTGCAATAAAAGAAGAAAAAGTAGAAGCTGAAGTCAAAAAGGCTAAAGCTACAGCGGTTAAGAAGAAGGCAGAGGAACTGCCTGAAATTCCCGACTACGAAAGGCCAGAATTAGAGAAATATGAAAAAATTTCACCTACTCCCACGACTCGGGAGAAGCCTGAAAAGGATAAAGTGAGTAAAGTGAACAGTATTTTTTCTTTACTTAATTTCTTATTTCATGATGTTTATGTTGACTTTCATTTTTTTTCATTAGCCTGCCGATAAACCGAAGGTAGCTGAAATAAAAGCTCCTGAGGAGCCACAAGTTCCAGCGGCACCTAAAATTAAAGAACCAGAAGAAAAGCCAGCAGCTCCTAAAATTGAGGTTATACGTGACAAATCACCCAAGCCCGAAGCACCCAGGAAGCCATCCTTGTCACCAGCGCCTCCTGCGAGACGTGGCTCGCTCATTCCTCCACCGGAGGAAATGGGAAGAAGACCATCGCTCATTATCAGCGACGAGGTACTTATCTACAGCATAAAAATATTTTAGTTACGAAGTTTTGAATTGAATCAATGACAACAAAAATCTTTTTATATTAAAATGAATATCTTTAGCTTCCTTAAAACGAGTCCACTTTTACGAAGGTATGAAAAGTAGCAATTAATTACACAATAAAATGTAGATTAGTATGTCTTGTCCGGTGCAAAAATCAAAATTAAATCAATGTGTTACTTAATGTATATTTGTTTGTACTAGTTTAAACCATTGCGTGATTTCCGATTTTGGTATTTGCACTGTACTCAAAAGATTTGAGCCCTTTTGTAGTGTAGTTATCCTACTCTCTCAAGCCGAACCCGTAACCTTAGACACCTTTGGTTATCCTTTGGATTACGCCAATAATCAACAGTTTCCACGATTAAGCTTTAAGCATAAAATCGAACGCTTAACTTGTGTCAAGAACGTTTAGTTGAAGTACATGGATTTTATGGTAGACTCCTACACCCCTGCTTATAGATTTTTTTTAGAATTTAGTATTCACTCAACGTGTTGTACCAAATACTGTCATAACAAACGCAGCGTATGTAGATATTAAGACCGTACAAAACATAATCCACAGGAGAATAGAAAACTAAGACCTGGTGAGGTGATTGAAGAGAAGAAGGTAATAGCAAAACTGCTAAGAATATTACGTGAATGCTATCCGTTAATATAACGCCGTGATAAGAATTTAACTATTGTAAAAGGAATTATAATGCATTTGCATCCGACGCGGTTAAATAAAAAAGCGCGTGGGTAATTTCGGATATTCACATATTCCGGTTAACTGAATGACATACACTACTTCACATAACATTTTTCCTATTAAGGGATGTTCCACGATCACGAATACTTCCATACATATGTATATGTGACTATCCAATTACTTTCAATTTACGAAACTGTTTCTCGTACCAGGCACAAAGCTAAATTGCACAAGTTTTGTGGTTCAAAGCACATAAATAAACAGCACAGCTTGTTAGCACGTATGCACAAAAAATAACGGTTGAGATGGTTGAACATGGATTTTTTAAGCAGGGCAAACAGCGGACATTAACTTGAGCGCAAGGTGTGTTCAAGAAAGCTTGTTTCACACATCTTGTTCTGGAAACTGAAACTAACAAAGATTAACACGGCGATGACGCAATACATAACGTAATAATCTATGCACTCGCTGTGAAGGTTATGCACAAATAATTATCTAGAGGCGTTAGTTAGGCAGGTGACTCAGGTTCGGCATCAGAGAATTAGGTAGGCAAAACCATCTGTAAGGGGGTTATTATCAATATTTTTTAACAACAGGTCACCAAATTACGCCCTGGAGAAGTTTTAGACGAGAAAAAGGTGAGATCGTTTGGGTCTGGTCAATTTTAGGTGGACGCTGCTCGCTTATGCAAAGCATTTTGTTTAGTTTTATTTTTCTTGACTTAAGTTTCACCCTTGACTCTGAGGATGATTAATACAATGTTATGTCGTTATTGCACAGATCAACACTACAATATTCAGCTGTACAATTAAGGCAATTACTTCACACATTTAATGAATAAACAGTACAATAAATTTTTAAATAAATCTACCATTAATTACTTGCCTTCAGTAGCTCTTTGATTCTCTGTCCTATTATTTATTTATTTTTTTCTATTCTTTGTAAAAGAACGATTCTTGTTCTATCAAAGTTAAATTCTCTTTACTATATATTAGCTCTTTAAAAATATCTCTTATATTATCTTTTTACTACATTAGTCGATTTCTATAATGCCGCCTTGCCGACCAGCGGTATTCTCTCTAACGTCTTTAGTTGATGGCTGATGCAGTAATACTACTTATTTGTTTACAAGAGAACTTGACGTCAATGGTTTGCTTTTAAACAAAGCTTTTTAGTTTTCTACTAAAACGGCTTCTGTTTTAGTTTCGGGATTTCCCATAACGATTGGACTTAGATATTATTTTCCGCTAATCAAATAATATTCTAATATATGTAAGCTGCATTGAACTTTAAATTTAAAGTGAAACTATTAAAATGATTTAATTCATAACAATAAACAATAACAAATTTGTTTTTCACGAATTCGACACACATCGCTCGATTTTTAAACTTTCACATTACTATGTTCATTTATTTCACATCTTTTTTAATGTCACGAATAACTCACCAATTCGTCTTATTAAGAATTCTTTCACAAATATGCAACAAACAACTCTTCTCGTTCATTTTAACATTTTACACGCACATAATAGCAACATGTGACACACATATGTACAGAACACACATAAAATTAAGTGCACAAAATTAACAGAGAATGCCTCACTAAAAAAATATTTTTTCCCCCAAAAAGAAACGCGGCAGGCCGGGTGAACTCGCGGATGAGGTATATAATGTGTGAAAAATATATGTTTAGATTTTATATGTTATAGAAAAAAAATCTAGATACGTGGCTAACATAGAGATTTTTAAGTGATTAATTTTCGTTCTTAAAGTTTTGGCCGGTAATTTTACGGTGTTGTATCTGTTAAAAATAAAGCTCATTGGTAATTATTACTACACCATTCTATTCAAATTTAATTTAAAAGAAAAAATTTGGTATAATAAATAGTAGTATAGCGTTAATTTAGTGCATCTAACACCTGGTCATACTAACTCTCTTATTAGATCATTAACAATAAAACTCGGTAAATGAAAGTATGTAAATAAGTTAATTTTTACCAACTGGACCAACATTTAAGTGTACAAAATATCGGTGAAAATAGTATGTACAGTAAAGTTTGCTCACTATTTTCCCGGTACTTATATGTATGTATCAAGTTATGGCGCTCAATCCAAGCATATTAAATGTTCAGCTTTCGCTAATTTATTCAATAACATCCAACTGACTCTCTGAATGAAAAATAAAAGAACGCATGTTCCTGTCGTAAAATTTGTAATACAACGTTAACAATATCAGTAATATTTAATGATGGATGTCACAAAATGTTAAATTGTAAATGAGAATAGAATATTGTGGTTATACTTCTTTAAATATCAGATCGCTTATCATATATATATTGATAATATAAAAATTTGTTTACATAACTGTTTTTAAAATTTTGTGAAGCAATTTTCATACTATAATAAGCATAATAATTAGAACAATTTTATATAGAACAAAAGCACTGTACACATAGTTAAAATGTTGATGATTTTAATAGATTAAAACATTTAAGAAAGGACCCACACCTGTTTTACCGGTTAATATTTTTGACACTGACGATTTAAATGATGAAAATCGGTCGCATCGCCCACTGCGCCAGAACATCACTGAAAGCATTCTGATGATTGATAATTATTGTTATATTTTTGGTAGAGGTAGGCCAAGAACGACCCAAGGTGAACTTAAAATGCATCCTAAACCATCGCGATTTGGCAGCTAATCTGAGTTATAGCCAAAGCGTCGCATTGTTAAAAAGATATTAATCTTTTCTAAATTCCTACGTCACTAAAAAAGCTTAGAAGCATTGTCTCAATTTTTCCATAATCTATTACGTATAAAATTCAATGAACATAATTTTAGAAGTACAAATCCTTCTTATTACGTTTGTAAATTCTTCTTTCCGTTAGTGTTCGTCATTTGCAACACATGAATGACCCTAAAATTAAACATTTCAAATTTGCTTTTGATAAAGTTATTAATAAACGTTATTGGTTCTCAACTAAAACAACAGCGCAATTGCTTACTGTATTGGCATTTGAATCGATACAATATAAGACTGATAAAAATAAGTGATCGCTATGTCGACAAATATAGATACAAATATTTCAATGACAACAACTGAATTAAACGTGTTATTATTAAAAACAAGACGCGCCCTACAAATAGAATGCTAGGAAAGAGTGATTGATAGACACATTTATGCAGGAGAGACAAGAATATATAGCTGAACACGCGTGGGACGATATCTGACTACAGTATGGCAAGAGATCTCGATAAAACAATATGTAAAGCACTTGGCATGGTCGACGCGACGGTCACGGTCAAAATAATTGACAATCGATAAGGAAAATCAATGTCAAATAACTTTATTATATCCCCAAAAAATCTATGCAACCTTTGTGTTATGCTACAAAACCATATTAGGTTAATAAACGGTTCTACGTTACTCGAACAACTTAAACTCATTTACAGTACTAATTTGTTATTCGGGACGTTTCATCAATCTGAATCGAAAACTACAGAAATAAGGATGCGGATTGAACAGTATCAAGGTCAAATATGCAACAGTACCTATTGCCATTTTAATTATTTGTTTTCAAATGCGCATTAGTGCCAATAGATCTCTCGATCGCCTTACGCAATATGTACGACTTGTATGATTGATCTATAGCAATTTTAGGTAAATATTTGAGATATAAACTCTTGCTATTTGTAATAATAGTGTTAAAAATATCAAGCACAATATAAATAACTTTGTCGGTTTTCGGAATGAAATCATTATTGCCTCTGCAATGATATCCTATTTAATCCTAACCGCATTCTTCGTCATTATATCCGTCATCGGAATGAAATCTGCGGACATCGAAATAAGTGCTGTCGACAGCACGAACATGCTTCCTTATCGACAAATATATCGTCCATGGCGTAAGAGAAATCTACTGGCGACAACGCTTCACACATATGTTAACACTGACGTTCAAGTATACACCACACGGATAGCTCACCTTAATCTGATAATTAATTGAATTGGTCCACTGATTTGTGTTGGGCATAAATAGAAACCCCCGCTCCCCGCGGCCCGCGCACCTAGCCGACTATCTGTCCGCAGCATCCCCTTCAGTCTTTTGACATTCGCGCCCATTTTTACATGGAACGATACTGATCGAACTATCCCTAATCGAAATTTCTTAAGCAACGTTCAAGCATAAATTTGTTAAAAAACCCTAAATAGGGTGTAACACTTATTATTATAATAACTTTTAAGCATTTAAGATTTAAATCCACTGCATAGATATGTGTAAAGTAAATCCTAGTCGAAGAGAAATCAAGATACGAAATGTGGATTACAAAAGATTCAGATCTCGTGAATTGTTTTTCTAAATATTCTGCTGTGATAAGTGACTGTGATTTGATAGACTTTAAATATTTTCTCTTCGTTTTGTGGCATCCATATTGTAATAGATTAACACCATGACAGCGGTTGCAAAAAAACTTTCCATCCCTAAACTTAATGTCGATACCTTAGATGTGGTAAGTACTATTTAAGTATAAACTTTAATTTACATGGTAGTGTAACGACGCTGTACCAGAGGTATTTAAATCAAGAGCTAACAAACATTTGTTTTATTTTGCTCATGTATTTAAACACCTTTTATTCTTACTTTCTTTTAAAAAAAAATAATTAAATTTCTTCTTGAGTGTCAATAAATTAAAGATATTTTTTTATTTCGACCAATTACTATATTCCAATATTTAATATAACAAAAGGTACCGTTTAAAAGTTTTTTAGATTTACAATGCCATATCAATTTTTTTTATATTAAGAATTTGTATCTGTCTTTTTTCTGGTATATCCTATGAGTAGTTGATAGTCCGCTGCCTAATTTCTATCGCATAAGTTTTAATTTCTTACAATGGTCGCGGAATTCCGAAGTTCAAATAAACAATAAATTACTTTTGAAATTATCGCTTAACGCTGCGTTAGCAGTTGTGCCACATTTATCAGGAAGTCCAGATCTTCATTGTCAGGTCGTTTGGCGAGCGTTCATGACGCACTGCATCTGTCATAACGTTACTAATGAGCCTTGTATTTGGTTACGGGGCAATTTTTCAATCTAAATTTAATTCCATACGATTTGCTCTGTTAGAAGCTGAATGAATTTATGTTTGTTAGTTTTCATTTGGTTTACAGCGTCGTTACCCGGTATATTTTATATATATTTTTTATTGTCTCCGAAATTTCGAATTTTCATTATGACAATATAATGAGTAATTGTTATTTACTTACTATTGATAATGGCCAGATATATACAATGCCTTCAGTTATAAAAAAATTCAATCTTTCTTTGGTATTCAAAAGATACATCTGGTGAAATTTAACCATTAGCTTGATGTCTCTGTATCATTGTAATTAATATTTCACTTTAAATTATGGAACGAATTTTAATTGTGTGCCAATGACTTAGCGCCGAAAATCCGGTGACTCGAGAAGACCTTCGGTGCAAGACTTGGAAGGCCTTATTAATAAACAGTCGACTCCTCTGAAACCTATTGGAAATGAAGGCCCACCGGTCATCGTTGACGCACCGGAGAGCAACTCTGCTATTGAAGGTAATATTCAACATCAGGTTGCGATTATTTAGAGATGTTTTTTTGAACGGCTGCCAACAATTTAAGAGACAAAAATAATAGAGAAATATAAAAGCGTCGTTCCAATGAAGCAATTCTTTATAAAACCAATAAAAAGATATAATCATATGCTATATTTTTGATCAAAGGATGTGCACCTTTCCGCTTCGGTTTATTTAAAAAATAAGATCATAGAAACAAAACGCTTTTGGGTAAAAGTAGATTGTCATAATTTTTTTTGGATAGTTATTGCCGCACATGTCGCACATCCCGCAATGTATGATACACATACACTTAATTTACTTGTTTTTATAGTTATGTTATGTTATGGTATGCATTTTCAAAAGTTTTTCCCAAATTTTATTTTACATTCGCTAATACTAAATTTTTAAATATTTGCGTAAATACTATAGAAGACATTGCAAATGTGATAAAATTTACGTACAATTTATACATATGTAAAATAATTCATATTTTGTTTATTTTTTTAACGTTAACTGTTATGGAAAGAAATCCCAACCTAGGGTTTCCTCATAGATTCACTTTCACCCGGGGTCGCAATTACACTGTTAAGGCTTAAAGTTTAGGACTCTATTGTCTATTTCACTGATGACAGATGATGTGTAAAACTATAAATACATATTGTATACTCCGTTCTTACGCTCACGCATTAGCTACAAAGTTACCACAATTAAAAGGGGAACTTTAAAAGATATGACGCGTATAATAAACTTACTCATAACGTCGATCGAGATTATACATCGAGTTCATACATTTTATCACTAAAATAATTCTTGAGACAATATGCGTAGGAATATTTCACAAATGTTGCGATTTCTTCACAAACAGACCAGGTCGGCTACCTTACCATACAAGTGGAAGGTAATCCCGCGCCGACATTCAAGTTCTACAAGGGAGTCACGGAAATCATCGAAGGTGGTCGTTTCAAATACATAACCGAAGGAGACACGGGTCGTATCACCCTGTGCATGAGAAAAGTAAAGCCCAATGATGAGGGCAAGTACAAAGTTGTCGTTAGCAACATCCACGGCGAGGACTCGGCGGAAATGCAGCTTTACGTTTCCGGTACGAATTTTCCTACTTACAATCAATGCAGCGTGCAAATAAATGCACTGCAATAAAAGAACGTTTTAATACATGTGAATTATTGACATTGAAGCGTGCTTTGCTTTTGCATGTCACATTTCAAAACTGTGATGTATTGGATTTATAGAGTGAAAAGGTCAACTTAATAGCGGATCTCTTCACACGCTTGTTGCAAATCTTAGTTCCTACATTTTGAGAAGCAAATGTTATGAATATTACAAAAAGTAGCTTGATTAATATTAAACGTTCATTTCTTGTTATTAGATACACACTATAAAATTATGATTTGGACTAGAATTAAACTTAATTTTAAGCAACCATTTGTGTCTGAGTGTTTTTAAAGAACTATTTACTATTTAATTTCAATATTTCTTAGATGCCAGTGGCATGGACTTCCGAGCAATGCTCAAAAAAAGAAAGTATCAAAAATGGGGAGAAAAGAACGAAGACCCCGATTGGGGAGATCTTAAAGAAGTTGAAAAGCCAATACCTCCTCTAAAGAAGGTCGAAAAGGTAAGATATTTGATACCTTTGTCTCTTATTCTACTATAATGATCTTATTATTACAACACGACGCGAAGGGTTTTGGGAACAAACGAAGATGGTGATACAATTCTAAAACCTAAAATAACGAATTTAAATCACGTAGATTATCTTAAGGACTGAGTGAAAAAAAAAAAAAACTAATTTTATGCGATAAAACGGCTACCGTTAAACATTATATGTATTTTTACATTGTATGTATTGTACTAAAAATTACGTTGGCTCAAATATTGACTCAAAGAGCATTCAATAAAGATAACTGGTTTGAAAAAAAACAACTAAAAAATTGCTGAGTAACGTTCCAAAAAGTATCTCAAACGTTAAGATATCTACGTGGTCTTATTAAAACAAAATAAATTAAAAAATAAACTAAAATAAATCTTCTACAGCTCCATCAAGCAAGAAAATATTGTTAAAAATTCAGAAATTATCTATAAAGACGATATCATTTTTAAATTAAATTTAACAAATAGGTGTTCAAGGTTGAATAGTTTATTATTTATAACGTATTATCTGATAAATTTAAGAAGAAAGTGCGCTATATTAACTTTTACTTTACCAGATGCAGGCGAATAAAGATTAGACCTAAATTATTAGGTTCTAAGTCTATTTAGTTCAAAATAATTATAACAATAGATGTTAGATAAAAATTAACTTGCGAAGAAGGCTGTTTTAGAACGAAAGAATATATATACGATTGGAAATTAGGATAAACTTATTAAATTTGTATTTATTGTATACGTCGTAGGTAATCTGGTCAGTTGTTCACTTTTCTGTTCAATCAGATATGTCGAATAGTAAAGCAAGTAAAGCAAAATATATATTGATTGCATTAAGCCGTAAATTTGATCCTTAGGGATTAGAGACTGGCTATTTCGAAGATGATGGCTTCATTGTGGTCGTGTCAGAAGGTGTCGAGATGTGTAGATTCCCAGCTGAAAGACGCAGAAACTCTTCAAACTGGTCCTGGGTTGAGGTCCTCAAAATTTTAAAAATATCGATGTTCATTCCATATTACAAAACTGTCCACTTACAATTTTACTATTTTAATAAAATTTAATTTTTAAACGTTTCTTAAAACCTCTTCAGTTATAATAAAATGACAAAGACAAAATCCCATTTCTATGGCAACGTCAATGTGTCTTAAGTGTTTGTATTGTACAAAAGTTGTTTCGTCTTGCTTTTAAAAATTTAATAATTTTTCGAAAAATGGCTGGATGGTTATTGAAAAAAATAATTCATCCCTTTTCTGTTAGTACTCTTGCATTTTTCAAATTCTCTACTTTCTATCAAATCGGCTTACTGACAACTTAGCTTGACATCATTTCAAAACCTTTTTTTTATTAGAAAACTTCGGTTATACACCAACATGAAAAATGTTATCAATTTTAGGGCATATATCAAATAAGGAGACGTATGTCTCTTCCCGAAATAATACCTGATTGGCCCGCTTTGATGGAGGCTGTCAAAACGAAGGTTCGATAAAATGGAAAAATAAAAGTAAACCTTAAAAGAGCAATAGAATTTTACTCTTTTAAAATCCTAGGGAAATAAGACTTTAAGTTACTTTACAACTCTATCTTATAAAGTGTTAATGAAAATTTTTAAAAGGGTGAAAACTTCTATTTTAAATAATGGAGTGATAATAAAATGATAAATTTAAAATAACTAATCTAAACTTGTCCTCTGTAATTGATTCTATCCATATTTTATTAGAGGTATTACATATATCATTTTAATAAACAGTTACAAAAAGTGGATGAAATCAATTCCGAGCGATTTAAAAGACAATGGCTAAATAATGAATTTTGAATAACTCGCACAAAGTTTTTGTATCACCATTTCACGTTTCTTTAACTCCATTTTCAGGGAATGTAAGTGGAATGAATTTTGGTGATTATTGTCTCTTTGCGTTGTTGTCCGTTTTATTTGTTTACAGGGTTAACTGTGACGTCGGATTGAGGAGCTTCTGTCACGTCATTAATATTAAAAAAAAAAAATTCTCTCTTCATCACTTTCTTGATTAATTTTTTCGGGTGTCTGCAGATGTTGGAATTTTTGTCAATTTACTATTGTGCTAATTGTTATTTAATTATATTTGTGTTTATTTATATATTTATTTTTTTACATCTAACTTAAAGGTGGTTTAGTATCGTATAGATGTGGTTCAGTTAAATCTATATGTTAAAAATATATTCATGTAAGTCATCAGTAGGATGTTGATACTATTAAGAATTATGGAAATTTTGTAGAAATCACATAGTAGAAGGCAGTCTCTGGCGGAACTGATTCCGGATTGGCCGAAACTGCACTCGTTCAAAAGAAACGAGGTTTGACAACGAGCGTTTATACGTCTAAGTCGAAACAGTGCATCTTGTGTTGTATGCAAAACTATTGTCGCACAAAGAAATATTTCACGAAACATTTAAATGTTGTTCTAGCAAAAGTAGAAATATCTTCCAAAAATTGTTTTGTAGTCATTTTTTGCGACTCTTATAGTTAACTAAATTAATATATTTAATAGCAATTCAAACGGATGCGAAGTAAAGTTTTTAAAAATAACGTGAGAACGGTGTCGCGTGGAAGACAAAAATGTATTCAAAATATTAATCGTCGTTTTATATTTTATAAATTAAGATGTTATTTATTCTTTTAGCGATTATTATTTTTCCTGTGAAGTGCCAAGTTTTGGAGGAACAATTTCTACTTCTGCTAGGATCATTTACGAAAAATATGACACCAGTATTACGTTGTATAAACCAGCACAGTGTTGATCTCTCTCTTTTTCTATGTTTCTGTTAGAATTTTCTTTCCTTCTGCAAATATTTTTTAGCACTGAATCGACGGTATTTTCACTAGAAGCACTACGCACCACAATATTGCACAAGAGTATTGATGTATAAGACGTTCTGTATGTTGTACGCCAAAACCGATGTACTTAGTAAAACATCTTACTATAATTATTTATCATATCGTTTATAGTGTTCCGCGTAATTCATCGTTTTTGGCTGATAATCTATCATCATTGAGTAGTATCTAAATATCGCCCAAAGAATAAACACGTCTTCTATTCCAACGTGAAGATTCCAATTTCTGTATAGTGGCATGTATTTTGAAGTGACGGGTGATCATGACGAACGAATGGCTGAAGTCTAACACCTCGGTTACCTCATATGGACTGATTTCATTGACTGTCATGTGTTTGAATGATTGTTAAGGGCGTCCAAATGGGAATTTTTTACGGTCAGCACCGACAGCTTTTGATATGAAGAGCACATTTTTTTTTTATTGCACCTGTCGTCCTTCAAGTTTTAACAGCTGAATTGATTGTTTTCACGGGCATTCCTTTCAGAAACCTGAGTCTTTCTTGAAGCCTCTTGTAGATCAATCCGCGAAAGAAGGCAAAGATAAGAAGGTGACATTTGAGGCCATTTTCACCAAGCCAAATGCCAAGCCTAAATGGTTATTCCGTAAGGACGTGAGTACCAACGTGAAGTTTTATATCTTAAAAATCCCTTTTTTTAATTTAGATTAGTGTAGAAAGTTCACCAAAGTGAATTTTCTAGCTCATTCCAATATGCGAGACAAGAATCTGTAAGAATCTTTAATAATCTGTACCCTGCGCAGGATGAAAATTATTACACAAATAAATAATACAGTGCTCCTATATATAAAGCAACGATTAATATGGAGCTGATTCAAATTGCTTTCCTTTTAACATTGATGATAATTTCAATTTTATACTATCAAAACAGGAACTTTTCCCCGGCTCTAAATACAAGATGACGAATGAAGGAGACTCGTACAAGTTAATCATCATGAACCCCAAAGTAGAAGATACTGGAAAAATCACAATTGAAATTGGTGGTGTTAGCAGCGCTGCCTTTTTGCAAGTCGACGAACCGGACCCGACGTACACCTTCACAAAACAGCTGAAGAAATCCCTCACTGGATACACCAAGCACGAGGTGATATTGGAATGCGCTGTTTCCAACAGTCTCGCTATCGTGTCTTGGTGGAAGGGTGACAAGAAATTAGAAGATAGCGATGAATTCCAAACTTCAAAGGATCTTTCTGGTGTATGCAAACTGACCATTAAAGCCGCCAAATTAGAGGATGCCGGCAAATACATGTGCAAGATTGAAAAGCAGCCAGACAAGACTGAATGTGAAGTTAAGGTTATCGGTGAGTGTGCATAAATTACAAATGTCATTATCGTTGAATCCACACTACACGCTACACTATATTTTAAAACGAAGATTTAAAATGTATTATTAAATAAACCTATTACAGAATACAAAAGTTGATAGTGGACTATGATGTGTGGAATGTCGTTAATTGACTCGTATATGATTCGAATGCGGGATAGCTATTATATTTTAACGTAAAAAATTATACAATAATTTTAAAAGAGTTTTTGGCCGGCTTTTCTCAACAGAGCTGCATTCCGAGCCCGTGGTAGATTCTTCATAGAAGGGCAACACTAATTTGTAAAATTAAAAAAGTAACGATTCAAAAATTTGTGTAATAGCCTGTTTGAATAAAACTTTTTTTTGACATGAAGGGCATAGTGTCTTAAGTGTTCATCTCGCCAACTGACACAACGCGCCGTATTGTTGGTTCGAATCGTAAAAAAACAAAGTGCAAGATTTTTTATAATTAAAATTAAGACGAATATTAGTCATTTTAAAATTTTGTAGACAAGTTTACCAACTCAAAGTATTGGTTAAATTTCAGAATACCCCTACAAGTTTACCAAGGTACTTAAATCACAGCAAGCTGTTGAAAAAGATACCATCACGCTGCTCTGTGAACTTGATGATGCTATGGGTGATGTTAAATGGTTAGTCAAATTTTATATTTCATTATTATTAGTCTATATTTTTCATCATACGATAAAAGTATTAAGGCGGAGAGGTTTACTTGTACATGCCATATTATTTTTTTTTAAATTACGTGTTAAGGTTTAAAAACGATCAGCCGTTGAAGGCCGATAAGCGTATCTCCATCGTGAAGGAGGGCCGTAAACGCAAGGTGGTCATCAAAGACGCCAAGGTCACCGACGCCGGTAACTTCAAGTGCGTCAGCAACGCCGATGAGACTACTTGCGAATTAATTGTCAAATGTAAGCCACTCTTTATTGTATTTCCTAAATTGTGTCTGAACATATATGTCCCTCTCAAAAAAAACCTCCAATATGTATACGTAAGATATCGCGCAGTGCGATTTTCTGTAACTTTGTTTGCTATGTGATACTGCAGGATTTGCTTGTGATACTACCAGTTATTATAACATCTTTTAACATTATTTCTACCAAGAGGTGTCAAAAGATTGCACCCTTTAAAATTTTAGCTTTAAATTATTTACTACATTTAATAACTTTTTATCGATGAATTTTTTGAATTTTGTAACATAAACGATAAAATTATTGAGTGATGTAATTTTCCTTCAGATATTAGTCTTTACGCATATATTTGAATAAATGATTACATAATAATCAAAACAGTAGTAATCATTTATTTCCTATGTAAGCCCAGTTATACATATTGAATTACAGGCTGGTCTTTAAAATGTGTTAAAATCTTTAGTCTTTATCTTGAGTTTGACCAGCTTTTATCATATTTAAACTTTACAGACTCGAATCGCTTCAACAAGAAGTTGAAGGATACCGAAGCAGTTGAGAGGGACAAGGTGGTGCTAGAAATCGAACTCCAAGACCAAACTGCCGAGGCTGTATGGTCATTTAATGGTACACCGATTGTGCCAAATGACAGGTAACTTATTTTCCACACTTTGGTTTTTACACATTTATTGCCCTGAAATGTAGTTATCGTGATTAATAAATACAGTTTAAATTTTTTATTTGTTTAATGCTTTCCATTTATTGATATGTTTACTTATTTTTCTTTTCTTTATCATACCTTTCTATTTAAAGACTACCTATGGTTTCTGGTTTATATAGTAATAATACGTAAGTAAGTAAGGAGACAATGTAGTTTTATGGTTAATATTTTTTAGGATCGAAATTAAGAATCTGGGTGGTGGCAAACACCAGTTGATATTTAACAAACTGGAGATGGAGGATGAGGGTGAAATCCTATGCGAGTCCGGCAAACTTACTTCTTCATGCAAACTTACAGTCAAGAAGGGAGAGTCCAAACCAACAATCGAATGCCCTGATGAGTTCAACGGGCCTGCTGGACATCCATTTGTCATTGAAGTGCCTTACAAAAGTAATCATTAATTTATAATAATATTTATTTATGTTTATAAAAATTGAATTAAAAATATTCTCGTCAATCATAAAAAATCAGTTCAGGAATCTTTATAAAGTGTGATTGAAATGACAATGAACAGTTCTTCACAAACACAAAATATTTCAAAGACGAGAGCATTAAAAATAGTTATGTTTCTAGTGATTAATCTGGTCTAATAAAACACACAATAAAATCTTTCGTTCCCACAGTTTCAGGCACTCGACAAACTCCCATCGAGGCGAAACTGTTCAAAGATGGCAAAGCACTTCCCGCCAAGGAGGTGGACGTTGTCGTTGAACAAGAAAAGATTCTTTATAAACTCAAGAAACCATCCAGGGAGGGATCCGGTAGATATCAGATCAAAGTATCCAACGCTCAGGGCGAGGATTCAAAGGATGTTACGATTATTATGCAAAGCGCTCCCACCCCGCCTCAGGATGTGGAAGTCAATGAGGTGTTCCAGACCTCATGTGTCGTGTCTTGGAAAGTCCCGAAAGACGACGGTGGATCGCCGATTGTTAAATACGTCATCGAGAGACAGGTGGGTATTTGAAACAGTAGATTTGGACGGACATATCCCCACTTTATGATATGTTGTTACCAGGGAGTTTTAAAATTACGAAATTTGAGTTAAACGTACATTTGAGCAATTAATAGACATTATAACTACAAAAAGTGTGTCTAAACAAAAATCATATTTCTGATTTGAACTCCCAGTTTCGTAAATTATTATAAACATTTCCGTTAGTAAAACGAAATACTTAAAGATTATTATTTAATATCAATTTACAGGACTTGTCTCTTAAAGCCGGTTGGGACAATGTGGCCGAAGTCGCCCACGGTGAACCGACAAAGATCAAGGTGGAGGATCTCGTCGCAAAGAAGACGTACAAGTTCAGGATTCGGGCTGTCAACAAAATCGGTTCTAGCGAACCAGGTCTTTTCGCCAAGCCCGTGCTGGCTAAAGATCCGTGGGGTACGTATACACATATGTTTCTTTAAATAAGAAAATCTATAAAGGCTTCATAAAGAAGAAGTGTTATCATATAACGTTTTTATGGCTTTTTATTTAATGTTTTGCTATCATTTTTCAGACGAACCGTCTAAGCCAAAGAGCGTAGAACTGAAGGACTGGGACAAAGACCACGCGGATCTTAAATGGCAGAAACCCGATAACGACGGTGGTGCACCGATCACGGGTTACGTCATCGAGTACAAGGTATCAAATGACATCGTATAAAATTGTTGTTTTAATATTTTGTTTCAATCATTTAGATTACAAATGCCTTCTGGGCCTAATGGTATAAGTCCGCGCTTTATAAATCGGAGGTGGTGGACTTTGCGCTGTCGTGGCCCAGTAGGGTTGGGGCTTTACGGACTCCAATTGCGTCAAAATCGTACGATTCGTGTGTCGGAGGGGCGTGTATAAAATTAGTCGCGGCTACTTGTCGACTCCAGCTAACGGTGACTCGGAGGAGCCGTTATTTAGGTGTAGATTTACGTATAGGCTTAATGTCGCCCTCTCTGCACTCATTCATTTACCAGTTGTGTCTGGTATCTGTCCAATCGAGCTATGAAAGTAATCGAAAAATGAGCGGACCTGTGACTGCTCAAACGCTTGTTCATATATCCCGCGCAGTTAGCTGATCTCTTGCAGATTAGCCGCCGGTCATCTACCACTTGGCTCTTTTAAAAGCAAAACTAAAATAATTTTGTTGCTTAATAAAACTTATTACACTGTTCAGGAGTTTATGGTAGATCAAAATGCGAGAAACTTAATTGATTGACTCGTATGTAGGATGGCTATTACATTGTATTAGGACTTAACCTATTGTAAGGGTATTTTCCAAAGAAGCAACTGTTGAGTTTCTCTATCTTCCCCACGAACAAAATGTAAAAATAATTCAAAAGTGCTTGTAAAGGCCTTTTTGAATAAATATATTTTCTTTTGATTTAATTTGAGTATTATAAGATAATTCGAAGTAATACGTACACTTTATAAAAAAAACAGTTAATTCAAAAAAACATATACAGACCACAAGCAATTGTTTTTTAAGTTATTAAATTTATTCTATTTCTTAAATAGCTTTATTCTATTTTCACCTAGTAATTTTATTTCTATCTGTAGACGTCAACAGTTCGCCATTAGTAGTATTTTTTTTAAATTTCAAACTTATTCCAACATCTTTGAATTCACTGCTTGGAGCACTAGAGCAAAACTCTCGTTCTTTTAACGGCTGACAACAATACAATATTATGAATGTAGTTTTCTATAAACAGTAGTCGACACATTAGGTTAAGCACTTGCTTAATTACCAGATTAAAAAGAAAAACACCATTGTAATCAATCCATTATAGTTATGTTGTTTAAAAATAACCTAACTCGTTTATATTTTAGGAGAAATTCGGCAAAGACTGGGTGACGGGTAAAGAAGTGCCCGGTGATTGCCTGGAAGCCACTCAGGATGGACTAAAGGAGGGTAGCACATACGAATTCAGGGTGCGCGCTATCAATAAGGCTGGCCCCGGAGAGCCTAGCGACAGCACGAAACCAATTGTCGCTAAATGCAGATTCGGTAAGCATTTGTATAATTTTATTGAATAACTAGCTGATCCGGCGAACTTTGTTCCGCCTTAGAGGCAATAAATAAGATGATTATTGATTTCTGACAAAAATTATAATTGTCAAATTTACGTTTATCTGTCATTTGCATTTTGTTATTCCGTGTCAGATGCGTTTTTGTTATACCACGTTTTTTATTGACTTGTATTCTCTTTGACGTTTTATGTCACGTCACAATGCGGTCGAACCGGATACAAAGTATCCTATGTCCGTCTCCTGGTTCTAAGCTCCCCACCAATTTTCAGCCAAATCGGTTCAGCCGTTCTTGATTTATAAATCGTGTAACTAATATCCACGGAATAGCTCTAGATCTCTAGCACAATTACTGGGCATAGAAATATGTAATCTTACGTCTATAGGACAGACACTGTGTATCCTCACTTACATTCCTAAAAAAAAGGTAATAAATCTGAACAGTGGGCACAGAGTAAGTAAAGTCATGTAAAGTCTTCGGTTAAGCTTTTGGTTAAGCTGTTTACTTGTTAAACAAATTTATGGTCATTGTAAAATACAAAAATCCATAACACGGACCTAACAGGATTGTCAACATACCGACACATATATTTTATCAAAGTAACATACTGTATAAGTAATTGAGATGTTTGCTTGTGATAATATATATAACATAAAATTTAATAACAATCGTAATAACGTACAATAGTACGTGTGTATATTCCGTGTTGTATTCACACCAACCGGGTTTTTTGGTTAAACCTCAGGAATAACCCTTTCCATCTTGCTTTTTATTTAGAGTGTTTGTCAGTTTGAAATGGTAATTATCAAATAAACTATTTACTCATTACTCTTACAGTTAAGCCATTCATTGTCGGCGAGGGTCTCACAAGTATGATCATCAAAAAGGGCCAAGTCATTTCTTATGACATCAAGTACGGCGGTGAACCGGAGCCCGAAGTTAAATGGATGCACGGCGAAGAGGTGATGATTGTCAACATTTCTTTTATCCATTTCCATTTAAACTCGTTTTAATATTTTTCAAACTGAAACACTTGAACTTTCATATTTTACAAAAATCATAAATGGTATTATTTTTATTTAAATTGAATAGTGTCCAGCGAATATTATTATACATGTTGTGTGTATTATATTTTCGTAATGATTGACTTGACTTTAAAATTTGGTATGAAGAAAAAAAGACATAAATTAATATTGATTTTATTTTGTCCAAAAAAGAAACGTGGAAAGCCGTACAAGGAACAGGTCAGCTGGGTGAAATCAATGTTGTACTTCATATGTTCTAAAATTCTCTCTTACACTTTTTACTATTTACACGTTCAAATGTGCTAACTGGATTACACATGCTCTATGTGATTGTATGAGTTATGTTCTACTGAATAATTTTTATTCAAAAAGTCAATGCATTGTGACATGGCAAAAGATTCAGTCGATCTGCGGTCACATACAACAAATATTTCATTTTGTGCTGTCGGATTATCATATTTGTTAGAATATAAACACAGTGGTCTACCATCGAACCCCTCTTTTCCGATAATATTCAAATTGGTGATATAAAACTAACATTGCCCTGCTCATTAATTTAAAATTTTCGACAGATATTTATTACTTGATGTTTATTAAATAGTATATACTATTAAAGTTTAATGTTAAGAAAAATACAAAAACAACGGAAAAATTATTGAACGGTATTACAAATACTAATAATTTTTGAATTTTTAATTATTTTTCTTTAATGAATTGTCAACTATTCGAAATGAAAACAACAAAGTTTAATTTTTATCTTAGTTCAAATGATATCGGAATATAGAGGGACCGGATAGCTTAAAATCTATGTTGTAATCTTTATTCAGTATAACAGAAACTCGCAAAAAAAGTCGCAGATGACGCGATCATTAACATTTATTCACATACAATTTGAAAGCTTTCGATGTTGTCAACACTTTATTCTAAAAAAATCTCACGCATCACAGACGAAGTCACCTACTCGTTAAAAACGTAGCTGGGCACAGCGAGTCGCCAAAAGCATTTCACGAAATGCGTTGGCGGTCACTTACTATGTCTGATTCTGTCTTTTTACTCGCAACAATGAGCGTTTTCAAGAAGAACATTGTTATTGCCGAAATCATAATTTATAGACTTAGACCAACAGACAATCAATTAATTTACTTCTTATATTTATATTAAATGTCGAATTTACAATATCACTTATGATGTTCTTTTTGAATACACTCAATAACATCTCGACAGTACGTGACATTATTCAACACGTTCTAACTTTCGTCGATGTATGAATTCTATGTTTAACATTGGACATTATCGATTTGTTTTGCATTTGGTTTTCAAAGGGATCGTTTCAAAATAACGGCCTGCATTTCGCATTCAAAATTTACAAAATTAACCTTATTTAAATTATTATCCTTAGATAATAATTTAAACGGGGTATGCCTCTGTTACATTAACATGTCAAAAATTCAAACGTGCGATTACATTATATGTTAATCATTTGCTAACATATCATGGTTAAAAATAGGAAATTCGGGATGATGGCGACCGTATTACAATCGATAAATACGAGAAGAATACTGTCTTGACTGTGAGGAGGACGACAAGGCCTGACAGTGGAAAATATAAGCTGGTTCTCACCAATTCATCAGGCACCTGTGAGAGCATCGCCGATGTCGTTGTACTTGGTAAGGTGGTACATATTATTATTAGACATGTCAATAAGATATTACGTTGAGAAGTTAATAAAATCAAAATCGAGCTAAAAAGGTATGATTTTTTCCGGAAAGGGGTACATGTAAGGTTATGCTTTATATTAAAAAAAATGTTTTAGTGATTCCTGATATATAATATTAATCTTTAAAAATTAATTGTATCTATAATTGATGATGTAAAACTCCATACAATTGATTCCATATCTATAGATAAACCAAATAGACCCAATGGTCCAATCGAAGTGGTTGAAGTACGAGCTGAGAAGGCGACTGTTAAATGGCAGAAACCTGATGATTGGCAAGGATCTGACATCACTGGATACACCCTTGAAAAAATGGATTTGGTAAGATTAGCAGCATTCGTGTTTAGTTTTTAGGTTTTCTTCTTTATGTTCATGAAACAATAAAAAGTCATAGAGGTCTTTGAAAAATGTTTGTGTTATTTCTCGCACTTGTCTTTAATATGAGACTATATGTAACCAATGTATAGTATATATACAAAGTGTTAGAATCACTTATGTTAACTATTGTGTTAGAGTCGGGAAGTATTTTATTGAGACTAATTTCTTAATTAGGACACTGGCAACTGGGTACCGTGTGGAGAAACTGGACCAGAACCCACCGAATTCACGGTCAAGGGTCTAACACCTAATCACAAGTACAAATTTAGAGTACGCGCAGTTAACAAGGAGGGCGAATCCGAGCCATTGGAGACCGATGGATTTATTGTTGCAAAGAATCCTTACGGTTTGTATTCATTTATATTATGCTTATTTACTTATTAAAAACCATTTAACTTACTCTGTCATATTTTCATTTAAAAAATAAATAAATTAGAGAACCTTTAATGCATATACTGATTAATTTAAAAGTTGTTGCGCAAATGTCAAATATCAGACGGAAGTGTCATTATGTCAGTTGAACTGTCATTGTGATGAAATTGTTTACAAACAGTGCCCGGTATTTTTGAAAATATGATTATTGGTGTTAATATTTATGGTATGTTTTATCAGACCCACCGAAAGCGCCAGGCAAGCCTGACATCATCGACTATGACAACATGTCGGCTACTCTACAGTGGGAGCCGCCAAGTGATAATGGTGGTAGAGCGGTACTGGGCTACGTGATTGAAATGAAAGATAAATTTACTGCTGATTGGGTAGAGGTAAGTTGTAATTTTGTTTTATCAAGACAAACTTATTCAACTGTATTAAGTCTAAGTAAATAATTTGACGTCTAGATGAATATTATTGTTTCAATTCAAATTTTCAAGGGTTACCAGTCAGTAGAGCCCTGAAAAACCACTTAAATTTTCTTGGGGTTTTATTAAAAATTACCTTTTTGTCTTGCAGGTTGGAAAACTAACGGAACCCAAGACAGAGTACAAGGTAGAAGGGTTGAAAGAGAAAATGATATATCAGTTCCGAGTTAAGGCTTATAATAAGGCTGGTGTTGGTGATGCTTCTCAACCTACAGAGAACCATCTTTGCAAACACAGGAACTGTGAGTAAAAATATGTTTCAGTTAAAAACATTTTAGATTGTTATGTCCAACTTTTTACTATATTTAAATAATTCTTCAGAACTTAGTAATTTTTACCTCATGCTCCTATTTTCAAATAATCAATAAATTTAATCTGATTTATGTTTTCTTTAATACATTATGATCTTTTGATTACTTCTTTTCTCTTTATAGTGAAACCCCGTATTGAGCGCAGCACATTTAAATCTGTCATTATCAAGGCAGGAAGGACACATAAGTGGTCTGTGGATATTATTGGTGAGCCTCCACCGGAGTCCACGTGGTGAGTAAAAAGGAGTAATTTATTTAGTTCACTACATGTTTTATGGTGATGGGATTCTGAGAAGGTTGATGGGAGTTTTATGTTATGCACATAATGAGTGTATTTATACATTTTATGTCTTTTTTTTTATATTTATATTTCTTTTAATAAGACAAAATGCTGAATAGAAGTTTGTTGCCAACACTAATGGGAAATTTAATTTTATTAGGTAGTCCACCTAGCATTTAAAGGAGGATTTATTACAATGAAAACAGATAATAAATAGATTCAATTTGTCAAAAAAAAAATATACCTCCATAGTTCTACTAAATCAACATATCATTCTCACCTAGAGTGCTACTAATGCATTATTTACAGAAACTTCATCTTAAAATTGTTGAATAACATTTAAAAAATATTGATCTCTAGATTGTAAAATCTTTGAGTTGTAGGCTTTAATTTTTATTTACATTTATAAATTATTATTTTGAATGTGATAGGACACTGATCAGTCTCAGGTAGCACTGCATTGTTAGCTAGTCTAATGCCAAGCAGTAGGGTACCAGTACCATTGCGTTCCAGTTGGAAGGACAACAATGCCAGATAAAGATTACTGGCCATAGAAATATGTTCCCTTATTTTATCTCTGGAATAAGTGTATTTCAGGGCTTAGCATGTTTTGTGTTACACCATTGTCATGGGCAACTGTGTTACTTACCATCTAGGGCACTATTGGTTTGTATTGTCATTTTATATTACAAAATAATATGGAAAATCTTTTATGGTTCAATGTTGAATGTTTTTTTTTAATTATACATTAATTCTCATATGTTTCTATTATAAGGTTACAATAAATCAAACAAACTAATTGCTAAATGTAAAATTTTTGTGTTTAATTTTCGTAATAAATTATATATCTCGTCGTGAAATATACATTCTACTATGAAAAACAGCTATATGTAAGTAAGATTTAAGCGGTACCTGCAGCTGAAATTAGGTATTTCAAATTTTCCATTTAAATTTCGTTAGTTAAAAAGTATCTTAGCGCCATCTGTGCATATTAAATATGTAAGGACGAAGGTCCTTACTGTCACTACAGTGGGACTCTTCCCTTAGGAAATTTTCACAAATTTCCTGTGATGCGCGATGAGATGGCGCTGTACGGTTTGCGAAAATTTCGTAACACGCGGTGTTGAGATTTTTCCGTAAACAGTGACCTGAAGTGGTTTGCGTACAATTTTCATACTTACCTGGCGTAGGGGATACTGTGATCATGAAGGCGGTTCCCCCAGGGCGAGGCCTCTCCATTGCACTGCGGTTTGGCTGACCCTTGCGATTATCCCTAATGTGGATAACTCGGACGCGTAATTTTTGATAGTGGGGACTGCGTGCGCGCTGTCCCCTTTATAAACTAACTGCAGGTGTATTGATAACTTTCACAAGTATACACCCGGCGTTTACGGTGTGTATGGGTTACAGAGCAACTTTGTACCCACATCCGTAAATGCGATATGAGTTAAATAAAGAACGCGGCTATAAAAGCTAATAGTAAATAGTGACGCGTTTTTTCATCAAGTATCGAGGGAAGAGTGTTATACAATTTTTTTGTATATCAGTTAAAAGTTTTAAGTTTCACGCTAGTGATTGTTAAGTTTAAAATGCTGCCCGGCACATTGCTCTTATTGGCTACTTTGCCGCGTAAATCGGAAGCCCGATATTTTCTTTAGGTGATAAAATGACGAATCTAGAAAGTCGTGATGATGATAAGCAGCATAGCATTTTGAACTTTGAAACTTCTCGGTTTTTGCGCTTAACAGTGTCTTAAAATGTATCTCTATGCCAAGAAGTTACGCGAGCAACATTGGTCTTCAAACCTGAACAGTAGTGTATTAACCGCTTAATGCACACCTCCGTGACATATACGGGCAACGTTTACCGGCAGAATTGTGCAGCTCCGCTCAGAACGTCACGGTCACTGTAATTTTATATGTCGAAAAATATTACAGCTCCGTATGGGTCACGGTTAATATAGAAATATAATTTAATTAATTAAATGTAATTTAATTTTTTTAGGTATAAATTGATTAAAAAAATGTGCATTAAGGGGTTAAATGAAGAATAATCTGTAAATCTTCATTTATAACCTTTATTTTAATAAAATGAAGTAAGAAAACAAAAATATTGCGTCTACAAAGAGTTATACAATAAGGAACACGTAACTTCAATAAAGAACACCGATTTCCGCGTTTGATAGTTTTTGTTCTTCTTTTTTAAATGTCGGAATCTGTTTTTAAATTTTTACGTTTCCTATCCTTCCAATGTTTACGGTCATGGGAAAAACTGAGATGTTAAATCTCTTTAATGTCATATTGAGGATGTGGAACCACTGCTTGTTTACTACTTTTGGGTCCGATGTGTACAAGAAAATATCTTGGAACCTGCTATATTATTTTGCTTCACTGTAATTATATTAACTGCGTGAATTTTAAGGCCAGTTTCATAATGTAACGTGTTGTCCAAGATATTTTATCGTATTCTACATTCAAAATTATTTATTATTTCTGTATTCACGTCTCCGTACTTATTTCTTACAATCGAAATATTTAAAACGATACAAATATTAATGTCAAGGCGACAACTAATCAATTTAAAGAACCACTTACTTTTTTAAGGTCGACGTAAAGGCATTGTCCTATTGCGTACAACACAATCCAGTAATAACCAGTTATATCGGCTTTGGCAGAATATTCGCCGATCGTTTACATCGATTTATATTCCGTATACATTATCTTTAGCGATTCGTTGGCCAAGCTGATTTTTATTTAGAAATAACTAAAATATTTTAAAACTTTTTAAATACCAATCGATTCTTAACACACTTTTTAGCTTAACTTTAGAACAAATGAGGCTTGTTTATATATGAATGTTATGGATGGTATCTAATTAATTTACGCCTTCGACTGGGCCTCAATTTTTTATATAAACAATTTTGTCCGTATATTGAGAACCGATACAATACAACAATTTTGTAATATCACATTATTATCATAGCGAGGACAACAAGCTAGAAACATAAAAATTTCTAATTTAAAATCAGTTCAGTGACATAGCTGATTGATATATAAATTATTTTAATTGTAATATCACAACAAAAGATAACAAAAACAAACAAGATGAAAATTTATGCGCAAGATTTTATTTCTTGTTTAGCCCATCCATTATTTCAGTCTCCAAAGTACATTATAAAAAAAAACTAACTAAAAATTAAAAAACAAACTATCGTGAAAAACAGCGAAAAAGAACAGACATTCCAAAACAGCTCACATCTTTTAATGATCTGAATGGAATAATACGCATTTCATTGTTTTTACTAATAACACAAAGTTGTTTCTTGGTTGGTTTATTCCTTCTTTAGGCAGAAAATATGTGATGGATCAGTATGACCTTGCAAGAGTATATTTTGTTGTAGTCCGAACAATAGTAGAATTGATATATGTATGTGCATATAACGGCTATAGGTAATATGTTTGCTTATGCAGTATGTCTCTTCTAGACAGTACATCTATAGTAGTACCACTGTATTGTCAGTTGCATAGAAGTTCTATGTTTCGGTACAACCAGTGGCGGTACTACCATACAAGCCTAAAAGCCCGGCTGGCCCTACTAAGGAGTAAAAATTTATAAATCTTAATTAGCACACAATTCCCGAATAATTTATTTTTAAATTTAAGCGAGCTCAAATTTTTGGGCTTGTATGGTAGTACCGCCACTGGGTACAACTAGCAATGTCGCCAACCTAATTACAAAGTATCATAGGGTTTGGAACTGTTTAGTTAACCCTAACTCACCTAACGCCTCAAACAAATCATGTTCGTGAGCATATGCATGAGCATGCATGTATCTAAGCTTCTTGTCGGATCAAGGTTTCCTTTCATTTTTGCATGCTTTATTTATATTTCAACCTTAGAAAATTATAAAAAATTTACCAAAAAAAAATATCTAGTAAAATATTAGTCACATAAAACATCTTTAATAAATATTTTATTGAATATCATGTAGTTTCTTCGCCTTTGAAACGAAATAAAGCGATTGAAGTCAATATTGACATTTAAGTAATAGTCAATTGTTATACAAGAAAAAAATAAAGCGTAAACTTCGTAACGAAAAATATTTAGAAACAAGAATTTATTAATTAGTGAACGACTCCGATATTATGCACGCATAATTTATAACAAACATAAACATAATTTATAATAAACAATTAAAAGTATTTTAAAAACAAATACAGTATCATTATTATTATTTGTTAGAACATTAATATTAAATTATTTTATGAAATCGTCGTGCAAATTGAGTAATCTTAAAGTTAGTGCACTCTGTACTCGTTGTGCATAGATTATTATAGAGATTTCTCATAGGGAACTAAACGTGATGTTTCAAAGTATTAATTATCAGTGGGCGACTTACCTTTTTCTAAATGGAACTATTTCGAGCACAGAGGATACAATCTTTGCCATAGCTCGACGTGTATTTTTATTGAAAAACAATAAAAATATGATCTTCTGGAATTTATGAACACTTAGCACGATGGTATTTAACGTCCGAATAATTCACGAAAATAATCTCACGTATGTATAACACGAGTTTTGAAAAATTGACGGATTATTAAATAATTACACTTAACGTGTTTTCTTTATCAAGCCGCCGTCCTCGAGCGACTTCTGTATATGAAAGAACCGATAGCGGCATACACCATTTTACCTTTAGTAAAAATACAATGTAAACACGGTAGGTAGTTATTTCGAAAGGCATTAAGGTAAAAACGAGAATGCATATCTCTAAAATGTTGACATTGCACTTAATAATTGCTCGAAGACGAGACGACGACATAGGACGACGATAGGAAAATCGTTAATTTTTAGCACACGATGGGCTTGTTGGCGAATTTTGATAAATATCAACCGGTGTCGATCGAGTTGACGCGGAAGAAGATTTATCTGAACTCGCTACGGACGAAATAGTTTATTCCAGTAAATGTACAGTTTCGCTTTCATGTTTCTCGTTATATTGTAAATATGACATGTAGCGTAAATATTAATGTCCAAATCAGCAACTATATGTCGTTTTCTAACAACGCAATTAGAATTTTTAAAGGAATAAAATGACAAGATGGTCAAGCCGTGTGCCTATAGCAACGTCTTTGACCATATCACAGTGCCGCAGTACTTTGAGCTACTGGAGAACATAAAAGTAAGATGGCCTGTATGATGTCTGTACTGGCAACATTCCACTTCAAACCAGAATAGAGTAATACTCAATCACACACAGAACAAAAAATCATTCAGTGGTACTATTTCGTTTCATCGACTTAATATTATTTTGGAGAGTAATTACTTACAAAACTATTTTTATTGTGTTCGTAATAATGTATATGATCTCCCGCGGAGGGCAATAACTTTGTGTTGTTGTTTCTAAGTTAGATTAGGGCATTACGGGCTGATCATCCGATTGCCTGAAAAGTAAGATGATCCAATCAAAAAATGCGTCGGATGGGCATGTAAAAAGGTCGGTTCAATGTCACCGCCTCTGCGCCTTGTATCTCTCCTCTCCGGTCGTGTCGGTTATCCGTCCCATCGGGACGAGATGAGAGTTAAAGGAAGAGTGAGTGCACCTGTGTCTGCGAAAACGATTGTGCACCATAATATATCCTGCGCACTTGGCTGATCTCTTGTAGATCGGCCGCCGTGGCCGGAATCGGTCGGGAGGACATTATTATTATTTTATTTTTACCATCGATAATTGTCGTGAGAAAAAATCAAATGCATTTGTGAGGGAGTTATAATATTGAACGAAGAAGAGAATAGGGACAAAAGTTTTATAGGAGTGATTTTTTGATTTTAAGTGACCAGGCGAGCTAGTTGTGAGCATGTCGGTAGGCGAGACGTCTGCCTATTACAACACAGTGACACAGAATATGCTTGGCTATGCGCTTTGCTAGTGCCATGACGAGACCCCAAGATACGCCCAGTAACTTAACTGCCTCCGTGGCTTAGTGGTATGGCCCGCGCTTTACAATTCTGAGGTCGTGGTTTCGAATCCCGCGGAGGGCAATGACTTTGTATTGTTCTTCTTAATTTGGCTAGGGCATTACAAAACGGAAACGTTTCTTGGTTGGATTAGGGCGTTACGGGCTGATCACCCAATTGCCTTAAAAATAAGATGATCCATGCGTCAGATATGCATGTAAAAATTCGATCTCGGCTTCTTATCGACGCCATCTAGCGGTGGATTGGGGAAGTCGTTATTGATAGGTCGACTTAATGTCACCACAGAATGAGTGCACCTGTGTCTGCGCAAACGCTTGTGCACTATAACACAACCTTTTCATCAGATGAGCCGCTTGCTCGTACTCCTAGTAAATTAATAACCACCTGATTCCATACATTTACACAGCATCTTCCAGCAGTTCAACGCACTGTATGGCGTTCTGTTGTAAGAGCAAGTATGATGCTTGACATCTGGTACATGGCATGCTTGTCTCATCACCTTATTTCATAACAGTACTACTGATTTACTTCGGAAGACGATGTTGCTAACATAAAAACTGAATATAAAGATACTATCTAATATCTTTGTGACAAGCGTGTCACTAACCGGCATTAACCTACTCCTCTATCAGCCGTCATCTCCTCAGTCACACCTTTCACACTAATATCTTTATTCACGCAATCCATCCACACTTTCTTCGGTCTTCCCCTACCTCTCACTCCATCCACATTCATGTCCAAAACTTTCCTAACAACCTTCCTAAAGTATTAAAATGTCGTCTTCATTTGTATAAGTATAACGTAATCAATTATTGTCTGTACAAAAACTAATTTAAATTGAAGCGTCGAGAATTTCTAAACCAAATCAAATGCCATATATTGCCTATAATAATTTATTTCCACAACATATTACTCAGTATTGTCATTTTCCTTTATTTTGTACTCATTTAATTAATTATAATTCGATACCCTTGAACCTTTACTAGAACTTTGAATTCACGGAATATTCCTTTGCAGCCGCATAGAAAGAGGCTTTAAAAAAACTGAACTACTTTTGATAAGTACAATAATTTATCGCCTAGATAAATTTCTGACTGGGAACAAAGCGTTAGTATAACAGACGATCCATAGTACTCCGTATTGTTTATAAGCAGATCATCAAACCATTCGCTTACGAGACGTGAGTTTCGAATAGCCATGGTGCCAAACATGGTGTTTGAACATATAAAAAACTTGTGACTGAATTGAGAAATCATTGGTTCAATCAAAGAAGCATTGGTTGATCTAATATTGTTACAAGCAACCTTAACGAACACGAAACGGAAGAAAGTTTTCTAAATTTATCTAAAATAACAATTTACATACTTTATATTTATTCATTTAAATTTTATTTCAATTACGTAATAAAATTACTACAAAGGACCTACGTAATGCCATCGGATATCGTTTCTTATATATCCGGTGCTTGGAAAAATATTGTAGTAGGTGCAATAAACTAATAGAAAATTAATTTTATTTAATAATAGTAATATAAAATTAATTAACTACTAGCTATACATAGCAAATGCTTAATATATCCAAAGGTTATAACATATCTATACGTATATAACAATGTAGTATAACAATGTTTTTATAACACCAACACCTAGACGCACCCACTCTACATATGCACTGAAACGACGTAAAACTACCACTACATACTTCGAATGTTGTTTTTGCTGTCGAAATTAAGTCATGGCACCGAAGAACATCGAACTATTAAGAGTAGCATGAGTAGCATAATATATATATATAATAGTAATAG
>DWHO01000024.1:0-34168 GCA_018247575.1 Eurytides lysithous rurik | reverse complement strand
GCAGAGTAGCAACTTCTGCCCCGTTCAACCGATTGTCATGTGGCGAAGCAACGCGCGCCGGGTACAGCTAGTAGATTATATAAAAATATATGGCATCAGAATCGTTTCGTTGTTGACTATTTTATATATACGTATATTATTGAAAAACACGACAAAAAATTTCACTACTTATTTGGAAAATAACAAGGGACCAGGGGACCTCCTCTCCCTTATTTCCCTAGTCCTTCCAGACCTCTATATCCGTCCCTATGCTAACCTCAAAATAATATTAATTCACAAAAGAGCATTTTTTACATACGCACGAAGATCATGAGCAAGACATTAAATATCAAGTTATATAGTTGTTTTTTTTTTGTATTTGAAAATGATAAGGTCTTAGCCGAATGTAAATTTAACGTGGTGAGGCAGGCGCCACTCCGAGTGTTAGATGATGTCAACAGATGTCGCTACTTGTCATGACGCGAATGTGCACACAGAAATTCAAGGTCGGCTGTGTGAACTTACGTCACTTCCGATATGCTTATTAATAGTTTATGTAATGTAAACGTTAAACTTACTAAAGTAGATAGTCACTAATATAACATATAAGGGTAAGGTTACAATAGTAAACAAAAGATTAACGTAAATCGGAATCATGTCATTTTAAAGAACGTAGATATAAAAAAAAACTGCAACTCACCGATCGACTTCAGCGTTATTTGCGTAACAACAATTAACAATTGAATTAATACTACAGGCTTAGGTAATTATTTTTATTTGTTTAATAACGTAAATGAAACAAAATAGGTTATCATAAATATATAATAAAAAAGTTAAATGTGAATATTATTATACATTTAATTAGTTTTATCTAAACGTAAATATAATAAACGTTATTTGTTACATGCAACAGTTAAAATGGGCGTCGAAACTCGGAACAGTTTTAAATGTTATTGTAATTTCGGATTCGTTAAAGTATTCATCGGAGTGTATATTATAATATTGTAATGATAAAATATTTCTTTAAAAGAGATAATGATATTTAAACAAAACATATTTTTTTAGTGTGCTAAATGGTATGTATAAATTATAGTATCATAACAACAATATACAGGGAATAACTCCATGCGCCATATTGATTGCTTTGCAATACAACATTGCTTATCTACAGTTTCTCGATATGCACATAAAAGCAACAATAAAACAATGAACAAGTAAAAATGTAGATTACTGCTTACATAATAATTGAACTGACATTAACGCTAGAAAACTAAATTTTTGGGTTTTTACTGTAAAGACCTTTCAAGATTTATATTTGAACTAAATCTCCTTTAGCTTTTGAAACAAATCTGTACATCGACGCGACGTTTTCTATTATAACTCCAATGATCGCTGTTAAAAGCTCATTTAGCACATCATCATCATATGAAATGTGATAGGCATTGATTCCTGCGCGTCTTAATCTAATGGTAAAACTATGTTTAACTTATGCAGTACCTAACATATCACTGCTTAAGACTTTAAAAGCGGCAATCATAAAAGTTGGTACATTACTAATCAAATAAAACATGTCTATGTGACTATAAAGACATCAGTAAAGTGAGTCAAAAGTTCCCAAAAAGAATGTCAAATTTATTAATTATTAAGAAATCCATATCACGTCCTTTTCTACTAGATTACGAGTTAGTCCCCAGATACGCAATGCTTCCTGATAAATATCTGCTTAGTGGTTTAATTAAATCAGCTGCAACTATAAAAGCAATATAAAAATCTCTTAAACATTCTAACTTTAATTTTTTGATCCATAAATCTCTCTAATTTTAGAAGAAACTACTAATTTAGAAGAAAAAAAAATCAAATCGATTAATGATTTTTTTTAAATGAACATTAAAATATATCGTAAAAATTTCGCTACTACACAGCTGACGTACGTGATTATGAATAGGACATTAATTATCATTAATGAATTAAGTTTCGTAGAATGCTAACATTTACATAAATAAAAATTTAGTTTCGTATAATTCTATACAAATAAATGTTAAAGTATCTTAATAACGAACAACTTCAGTAGTACCCCTCTATATAGTGTAAGTGACTTCGGTAGTAATATTCCTCTATTAGATAGTATCGAACAGTCGACTTAATTCTAAACATCTAATTGGGCAGTGTTGCCATGGGCACGTGTATCTTATACCTCTGACAATGTGACTTATCAGTCCTGTCACTATGTATTTTTTTTATTGAAAATATTTTTACACTGTATTAGATTCAATAAGCAATTCTACAAAATAAAACATAACAAAAATGACAAAAATTGCATTTCTTTTTAAAAAGACAATTTTTGTCATTTTTATTATGTTTTATTATATCGATCTAACAGAAGACTTATGTGAAGTTGGTCTATGCACGTTATAACATATTTAACTATTGCTATGCTACAGATTAATAGCTTTAAATAATAAATAAATGTTAAAGAAACAATCGTTAATATTGTCTGATCAATCACAAAAAAATAATTACAGTACTCACGAAATAAGTGGAAAGGCACAATACATTTTTGAGACAATTATACAACTATAAGGCTCAGAGTGAAACGACAACCTATTTTCTCGTCTATGTCAGCTTTTTTGTTATTAGCACAACGTAATATTTCATGTATTTGAAACTACAAAACAATATCTTTGATTTTTTCAGCATTTTTTGACGAAGTATTGGCCAGTTTTAATTGATGATTACTAATGATGGTACACATTTCTAATAAAATATTTTTGTATATAAGCCGTAATACATCGTCTTGTGGTTCTTTTCGATTGCGCCCTCTAATCCTAACGTTAACCTAATTGTTTTCTTTTATAACTTATTCTAGGGTTGATATTTTAGCTATTCCACGCAATAATAATACTTTTTAGTAAACTGTGTTCGATTTGTTTAATAATAGGATGATGATTTGTATTTATCGTAATTTATATCCAAATTTGGCAAGATTTGTCTCTTACTTTTATGTTGGTATCTCTGAAAACAATTGAAAAATATTTTCAATCAAATAAAAATTTATATTTGCGTGTAATTGTAAACACTTAAAATATAAACATTCATAAACATTTCTATTCATTCGTAACAAACAATATCATAAATCTTGTTAGTCAGGAGAGCGAGACTAGATAGAACGATATTATTCATTCCTCTGTACTTGGAATCGATTTTCAAAGCAATATCGAGAGATTCTAATCGTAGTATTTAAAATAGTTCCTAAATTAACTTATTAGTTTATCTTATTACATATCAATAATTACTTGGTTTTAAAAAAAAATTATAACAAAATTACTTATTTTTCAATAAAAATAATTGCTTTAAAATATTTCTCTGATACTATTTTTTAAATACTTATAATGTCTTAACATATTTATTTTTGAGCCATATTTTAAAATTAACTATGTGAATTGAAATTCGTCGAATATATTTAAATATATCAATTTCCACAATAATTTTTATTTTTGCATCTTTGCAGTAGGTTTAGTTTTTTGAGTGCACTTTGTATCCATAGAGTATAAGTAACACGACGCAAAGTCCACGACCCTAAGCTCTACTGTCTATCGTTCGTCCACACCAACATAAAAAAAAATTGACATGCGATGCTAAGCATTGCATGCGTGACGTGAGTAGCAGACGTGAACGATCGAATGACAGTTTTAAAATTTTAAAAATTATGTACTAATATTATTATCGAAAAAAAATATTTTTACAATTTTTATAATTATAAAAACGAAAGAAACCGAAACTTAATAGTTAAATATAGTTGTTAAAAAAAGTTTTGTTCGCAACAGTGACAGTTCCGTTTGTTTATTGGTTAACATCCGCCATTTTGTACTGTCGTTTGTTTAGTGACTGGGTCTATTTCCTAGTGATGCTATACAATTTTCTTGAAAATATATATTGTGTTTTTGCATGTGGTGTAAAATGTTTTTGATAGAAACGTTGTTTTTAAGAGGTTCAAATTAAATTGTGTGTGACTTGTCAAACTGACATCGGTATTACTCTACCTATGTGCCGGATGTGTCCTACAATCGGTTAGGGCGATTGAACGTGCCACCTTGAGTGGTATACGTGTTGCGATACCTATGCTGCCTAGAATATGAGTGGCAACGGGAATCAGGTGCCGCTGGCGCCAAGTCAGCGCGGGCCCGGACCGTATCCTTTTCAAAATGTTTTTAGAAAAGTTTTAAAGTTATATTTACGTAATGTAAGCCACTAGCATTTTCAACAAGCGCAATTGCGAATAACTGTGTGTGTTATTGTGAATTGTTTTTTCAAATTTGATCTTATGTTATTGATTACCTTTTAATATCCCGGCTACCTCGAGCCCCGAAACATGTTTTCGGGTCAAAGATATAGTTTGAAAACAACTTTCGAACAAACTTTTTACTTTGGTTATCAAACTTCTCATTGTTTGTTCAGAGCGTGTGTTGTAAATCAAACGGATTACTAGGATATTGAAATGATTTTACGCTTGGCGTAAGTTGTTCTCGCATATGTAATTATACATTATTGTTTATAGTTACACCATTTTCGTAAAGTTTTATGCAAGTAAAAATATGTCTCGTGGCTGGAGCAAACTGATTAGTCTTAAGTATTCAAAGAATAAGTCATTTAATTTGAGGAACAGTATTGTACTTTAGAATTGGTTCTAAAATTTTCAAAACACTTGCTCCCAAGAGTTAATTGTATTTATACATATAAATTGAAAATATAGGAATCTTTTCTTTTTCATACAATTCACATATTCATACTTTCTTGTGAAATTTGTTTGCTTTTGCCTTTAAGTCCTTTGCAATTTTTAAAAACATTAATTCAGACCACTTCTGTGGCTGTGATTAAAACCATTATTCCTGAAGCGATTCTCCTGTCTTTCTTTGCGAATTCTTAGTCTGCAAACTTCTTCAGATGTAAACTAACAAATAAATAATAAGAGTCAAAAATATGCTACTTTTACAAAGCACATATTATTTTTGCTTACAGCTGGGGTTGTTGCAGATAAGTTATATTTCGGTCATATTAAACTGAAGTTAATTTTTTCTTGGAGATAATTTTATGTATTACATCAGTATTCTATCAATGGAACCATAAACTTAAAAGAATAAAAATTGGATGACCATAAGCCATATGAATTAAAGTAATTTAAAGAAAAGAGTAACTTCAGCAACAACTTTTGAATTGTGGCATTGTTTTATTGTATTTTCGGGTTATCTTTATTTGTTTGATTTTTTTCCCTCATGAAATAAGAAATCATTTCAAACTCATGAACATACTCATTGTCATAAAGATTAGAAGAAAAAAAGCTTCTTTTAATCTTAATTATAATGTCATTGCAGAGGTGCACCTACATGTAAGATATAATCATTGCTTTAGTAAGTTTAGAAATACGTAATTCCGCTTAATGTTAATGAGACCTTTATGCATATTGTATATTTGTAATGGTAGAAAAAAGTGTCTGTAATGTTATGCTCACTGGATTTGTGATAGTTGTTAAAATACCCCCTGCAAAAATCCGATCCACCCTTTGTGACATTGAAAATGAGCCCCTACCGTCTGTTAAATGCTTGACCTACCAAAGTTGTTTTATATAATCAGCATATTCAATCCTCAATGCATGACCAGACCCCTTTCTAGTCTTTGAAAGCAGGTATTATGTTTGTAAGTGACATATCGGATTCTTCTCATACCTTAAGAATGTTTTGTCAATAGCTTACCTATAAGTATTTGTATTTATAAGACCAACTGTAATGAAAGCAGTTAGTAGTGAAAGCACTTTAATGACCAATGTTGCTAGATGGAAAAAGCACCTGCACTCTTTAAATTATCCAATGTAATTAAAATACATTATATTTAAAATGCAATGCAATAGGTTCACAAACTGTTTGGAAATGTAATATGTATTCAATTTAGCATTTTGATAACTTATCACATATGGTGCACCAGGCACTGGAATGCAACTTTGTCTTTCTTAACACAAACACATACATACACATTTAGTTAACGATCCTTGATCATGTCGCATGCGCGTGTGTGTGTGTATGTGTGTGCGTGTGCGCGCACTGTTTAATAACATCGGCCATTGTAGATGTTGCACTATATCGATTGTATGAAATAGCCCCACCTAAATGTATTTACGAGATAATGTTATGGCTTGAAGCTGACAAAGTGTGATTCCATATTATCTGTAATGACATTATGTTTTTCTTCTTTTTTTTTTTTACTTTACTATAAACTCCGCGCACGCTTGCATCGTGAACCGCGCCACGCACCGCGTATCGCTTTTTTTTTTTCGCCAATTCTCGTGCCGAAAATCCGCAGTAGCCGCTACATGCCTATTCCGAAAGTGGTTTGGCACGTGCCAGTCGTCCAACCCCCACCCTCGCATTCACGTTTGCATTTCTAAACCGCGCGCCTCTATTAAACCACGTGCGTAGCAATCGTACCAAGCGTACTTCCGATATAGGTACATGTAACAATATCGACGAATATCGACACGGGCGCGGCGCACAGCTGTTGGGAACGGGGATTCCCGGAATCGGTGCGGGTGACCGGCGACGTCGTGTGCACAGGTGCGAATGAGAGAGCACTCTTAAATTCCGCGAAACCTTTCCAGTCAATGGACACTGTAGAACTACATACCTACTGGGATTTGTGTCACGCCACCCTGATCCCTGACCCCTGACCTGATGCGCTTTCACTTTCATCCGTTGCCGCCGTTGATTTGATCGCTTTGACGTAATTAAATTTTCAAATGTACGTTGTGACCGACAAGCCTGTAATGTCGACTTCTCGACATTGTCTTTACGAGTTGCTTGCTACTTGCCTGTCCCCTGTGAATGAGATATCGTATGTATATGCTTGAGTATTATTAAAATATCCTCAGCAGTCCCACAGACGGTACCATACATGAAAACAATGCGTTTGCGCCTTGCTCGTGTTTCAATGGCACATTGACACATTGTGTACTATCCGCTTAGTAAGCATACAAGTATGACCTATTTCTTATTTTAAAAATACTCGAGATGTGGGAAGCTTGAAGAGTGTTCATTGAGCGTAGGACTCGCTGCGGGTAACGTTAACTTCGTAGTATTGCGTTAGAACAGAGACACACGTAAATAATACACAGCCGATTCACTGCACGGCAATACCCTATGTCGCCCTAATAATTGGCCCAGTCAAGGTTTGAAATAGTAATGAGGTGATTACGAAATTTTACCCCTACAAACTCTGCATGTAGTAGGATTTAGGGTAAACTGAATAGATCCGAGTTGACTCGTGTTATTCTTAAACAACATTGGCTGATTGAGTAATTTTATTTATTTCTATATTTTCTGTTCATTTTTCTTTGATCAACATTTATGTTGCGATAGTTATGTTTTCTCGACGGCTGGCTATTCAAGATGTTATTTTCCTTTTTCGCTTTTCGATATTTTACGTTAGTTGCATTCGTTGTTTTTTTTTGTGGCGGTGTGCATCGCCTTTCTACCCCGGCCACGATCGCGGGTGTCAACTGCGTTGCACATCGGAGGCTTTTTATCATCTTGTAGTGACGTCAGTGTTCGCCGATACGCTGACATCCGATGCCTTCTGACGGAGTCTAGCGACAACGTCGACGGGGACTTCGAATGCGACATCAGCGTCTGTACGAGCTTACAGCGTATGCTGTAACCTGATATGACTACGACCGAACATGCGACTGTTGAGATAGATAATCGAATCCAGGAACCCCAGCGCAGTAGTTTTGGCATCGGCCGGCTTGGATATGTGTAATTCTCGACAGGAGACACGTTGCCCAATTCCGTGTGGTCTGCATTTGCGATCGGCAAAGTCCGGACGTGACGGAAGCAAGTCACTAGTGGCGGATGCTCGAGTTTCGGTCAGTCAAAAGTACGTGGATTATAATGTAAATAATGCAAAAATCATCTTGACCATTTAGCTTTCACGACGATTTTATCTATACATCGCCGATCGCTTAGTAGATAGAAGGATTGTATCGGCTTACAGATTGTAAAGTTTTTGCAATGACGATTTATAGAAACAATTGAATAACACTGAAAAAGTGTTGCTTCTTCAGTGTTATTTATTGAGTGAGTTGGTAACCCAGCGCTTGCTTGGATTTTCTTCCCTTTGTTGTCAACCGTTAGTCGGCATCGTCAGAAACTTGGACACAGTTCTCGCCGACAAACGATCGCCAAATTATGCGCTAACGATAATTTGGCTCACGAGTTTTCCGCACCTGTGACGAATCAGTCGCGTTTGGTGGAAAAATGGCCTTCTCTTTACTGACCCACTGCTTACTAAAGTCTCATCAGCATAGGTGGTATTTGTAATACTCATAAAGGATTGTAAAGTACGCATGATTGGTCGATGGCTCATCTTCGAATTCGCCAAGCTCTCGCTTCCTTACCCGTGGGAACTAGCATTGCCACGGGTGCGGTGCCCGATGAAGCTTTATAGGGCCGCATAGGCCAAAAGCGAGAACCTCAGTCAACATAAGACAAGTCTCGCTTCCTCGCATTTCGCACGCGGCCGGCCAATCACTGTTGCTAAGACTTCTTTACGGCCGCTGGATGGCGAACACACCACAGCGGAGGCATCGATCCATGTTACTTCGGCGACCCATGTTTCAAGAAAATGTGTACTTTTGAAATTCCCTCCACCGTCGCTTTACGACTGTGCTGCGATGAACGATCACTCCGCTGCAGGCTGGCAATAAACAGTATGCAGCTGAATGCTAGTAAAAGCAAAAGGTTCAATATTGTATCGTCCTATTGGCGAGACCACATGTCATATTTTATTAAACCCCAGCCGTGACACAGTATTACTGTGTATCCCAAAAATTAAATTTATTGGCAGGCAATTGAGCTCGACTTCAAAAATACTATATCAACGATTAGGCACTAAAACGGACGTACAGACTTTACATAGGTCTAAGCCAGAGATTTCTAATTGTTTTTTCTCGTAAACCACTTTCTAAATTTTACTAGTCTCGTCGAAGCACCTGCTGCTACATTTCTACTATATTTTTAAAAGTCATCAAAACAAGAAAAGATTAGATCTAATCATACTCCTCCGCGTAGGCCATGTTGGGAATCGTTGTACTAAATCATTTATGTGCTATATATGATTTAGTACCCAAAGTTACTTTTAAAGTTTTTAGAGAGTAAGTTGATTATTATTAATTCATCGGAATGAATTAATAATAATCAACAAACAAATTTGTCACAAACAACCAACGTAGCGTTAAAAAAAGCAGGCGATTTTATTACCTGGTATTTCTAAAGAGGACCTTAAAGTAAAGGTATCATTTCATTGTTCTTTTACAATTTTTGTTATACCTGCTTGCCATAAAGTACGCCACGAAGCCTCTAAAGTGCCACGAAGTAAATAGCGGGTCCACAAAAAACTTGCAGTTGAGGGATACTATAAGTTGTCTAGAATGCTTGCGCGACCAATAATGTTATATTAGATTTAGAATGGAACCATCATTTGATTATCATTATTAAGTAAGGTACCATGTTAACACATGTCACAATCATTTGTAAACCCCTTTCCGTGAAAATATAGGTTCATGTGGTTATAAATTCCAAAAAGGTTTTTAAGTTTTCTGTGTACAAGCTGGTATATATAACTGGCGAGGCACGATTTTAATTTTTACGTATGGTCTTATAATAAATGAATAAAACTTAATAGTGAGTGTTAAGTGTAATAAATACTATTACACTTAACACTTCCTATTACTATACCACTAAAAAAAGTAGTATTGATATTTTAAGTTTATATAATTTAAATATATGCGGCACGGCGGCGTCAATTTCAGTTGTAAATCATTTTAAAGTTGGACCAGATACGACATAGTGAATCGTGGTCTATCATCAAAAATCTGAACATTTAATGGCATCTAAGTCGACGACAAGAAAGTTGGTGGTACGCAAATCTGAGTTAGTATATAAAGAACTGAGTTAAAGAAAGACACCGAGTAAAAACGAAAATTAAAATCCACATATAATATTACACTATCATTAGTAGAATAATTATTATGCGTCATTAAATAACTTTCGCTTTCCAATTGCCGTATTGGATAATATATTGCAGATGAATACGTTAAAATATCTTGCGGTTACCTGGCAACTGCCATTGAATCAATAACTTAACATCACAATACGTTTCATTCATATGACAAATTACCTTACATTAGCTCACAAAAAGCCTGTGTGCTCTCAGCACACGTCGTATCAGCACTCTTACACATTACATAGGATATTTTTGTATGTAGCAAAGTAAAATTCTATTGTTGTCCTAAATATTGCATAGCTAAGGGATGGTTAACGTGCGTTTTTCTATGAGGCAGTGACGAATGCTATGCCCGGGACCATTGTGGATCACAGTGATTGACCTTCACTATTTGCGTAGTAGCAGTTTTGCCATTGCAGTTATGTGTTAGTACGGCGATGAACTACATGGTTTTATAGCGGCACACAAATAGACTAGGGTTTTATATATTTTTTCGGTTAAAAACCTAAGGTTAAGTAAGAAGAGCTTTATTGAAGAATCCGTAATTTTAGCGATATATCATTAAATAGCAAGAATGCAGATCTTCTTAAATATAAATATATGTAGTAGTATCTCCTCCACCTTCTAGATATTTTGGCTGTTTTCTTTTGGACTTTTATATTTTTATAATGTTCTGGAATATTTGACAATTTTATATTAACTCAGAGTACAAATTAGAAGTATCCTATTCCATTTTATTCAAAGGTATCAAACGCCACACGCATTATTAAACAAGTTACCACCGAGATTATTTTGTAAAACAGTACTTCGGCAAGGGTCAATCGCCATATATTGTGATTGGGTTTTATTTTGATGGTTTTTCCCTGCGGAATACCTCATATAAATCTTTGCCTAACGAAACCTGAAGAGGTTTATTGGATTGTACCACCGCCACTGTACCTTATGTTTGTTTAAAAACCAAACGCAATGCACTTACTTATGTATGTTATGAATGAAGACAGTATTATGGAAGATCAAACTGAACAAAAAAAAAAGAAAAACGTTTAAAATCATGTTCAAAAATTAATAACATGTGATAACATGACCAAACTGAGCGAAACTTTTAATTTCAACGCTCGAGCCCCGATCACTGTGGCTCAGCAACATATTAATTGTAATGGTCTCATTACAGTTCCTGTATCGGCTATCCGATCTGTTACGACGATATCCGAAGTAGTATCATTCCCATCTTAGTTTTCGCAGCACGACTGCACGGCCTGCCGTGTACGACTCTGGCCAACGCGGGACAAAATTCTATAACCCACAAATAGTTTTATGTCGGAGAGTATTTTGTGTCCGATTCCTTGTCCATGGAAATATTTAGGCAACATATATTCTCTAGCGTAGAAGGAACAAAACTGGTTAAGCTTATCGCGTGGTGGTAGAAGTTGTGAGGCGTGTTGTAATGTTACTAAAATTTGCATGGGTGTTTACTAACATATAATGAGGTTTGTATTAAGGGCATTTTTTTTAAAATATCGCATGGAAAGATGGTGGCCTCAGTGCCCCCTCTGCTTCACTTACTATCATCAGGCAATGACACCGGTTTAGGAGTGGGCATAATGTAGCATCCCTGTATCGTCATCATAACGTCATTATCGCAAACGCGCTACAAAATTTTAGGCACGTCTAGATTTACATCTCGCATTATATTGTAAAATTTGGTGTTATTGTTGTCCTTTAAAAAAGCAGACAGAGATAGCGATCCTAAAAGTCTTGTTGACTAAAAACGTAAATCTCATCGAACGCCGCAACACTGATTTGTAATCAGTGAACGCTCTTGGGATTGTAGCCATCCGAATTTAGATACAATGACGTTCTAACCACCAACCAACCTCCGTCTCATGAAATGTGTAGCTAAACATAACATCCTTGTTAGTATTAGACGAAAGCAATTATAGGATTGGTTTAAGGTCGAAGACAGCCGGGAAAGATCATCACTGGCGTCATCAATCACCCTCATGGTCATCACTTCACATCAACATTTGAGATTCTTACACTTGGGAAAAGTTCTGTTCTGTTAACTGTACATATCGAACCTTCAAAGGAAGATCGTAACAGATGAAAACAAAAAAATATGTTTTCATCGTAAACTACTCGTTCTACACGAGACCAAAATGCTAAAGATATCGTTACATTCTACACTATGTTACAGAAGAAAACAAAAGTAAACCGTCGGTTACGATTCTTCCTAAAGAGGTTGGATATATTACAAAATTGTAATCTAAAGGTTATATGGACTCCTCACGGAACAACCGGCATGCATGCAACCAATTTGGGGGGACTTCGGGTTGGACCCGCAGCTCGACGTACAACTTATTACATCTCCTTTTGTGTCATTGTAACGTTTCTTTACTATTGTAACATAGGGCAACTTACAGTGTGTAAATAAAAGATTCGATCATATAAATAAAAACTAACAACCCTGCACTATGTTCATGTAAATGTAATTAAACCTGTGCATGCAATATAACAATTATATATTAATAACATTGTTTAAAAATAAAGAAATGATGATAAAGGCTTGGCTTTTGGCTTTGTTTTCACCAAGGTAACAAACGACATAACCGAGAGGTGCTTTGGTAATGTTTAGATTAAGACTTAGATAAATTTCCATTTAAGTTGTAACAACAGAGAATATAAATCAGGAGATATAACGAAAGTGGCACCTCGATCAGTGCAGAATTATATTATCCAAGTTATATTATTTTAAGTATATTACTCCAATTTGTATCTATAGCTACTTGGAAAGCTTGGAGGGATCATTAACATTCGACTAACCGATTGCATGATTTGTCTAAAGTGTGATTTTTTTTTGGTGAGAAGGATACACTTGCATGATAATTGGGTGCGCTTTAGTCTAAGAAAGGGAGCTTGGTTTAATTTCTTCGGTAACTACAGTGATTCCATTGCCTATCCATCCCCATTAAATATTTTTAAGGGCGCAACGTTCATTAAATTAGGTTGTTAATAATGAATAAACATAAATCAGAGTTGAGACGCTGAAACTGATGTATGGGCCTAATATGTAGTTATAACTTTGTAAAAAATTCTCCCAACATTAAACCCGAATATTAAGATATCCTAAATTGTGAATACAACACTGGCTACTAAGCTATCAGACGTTTACTCTAGCACATCTCTCTGCCACTTGTCTATTGCTCGCTATTTCACTAGACGTCGCATTTTAACATCGGATATCCGTGCAAAAAAAAAAAGTATTCCATCTGTATTTCCAATTGTGTTCACTTTTCGATCTCCTTATTCTCCGCCAATACAATACGGCCAATATGTATCGGTGACATTTCATATCGCAGTTGTTAAATCCGCTTACAGCTTAAAACCTCGCATCTGGACTGAGCGTACAAAGGAAATTGGCATTCAGTTCGCCATAGTCCCTCGGACACATGGGAAAAGTTGGAAAGTCTTTAACTATATTCATTTCGAATGTCTATTTTCCGACAATATTAGTTTTTAATAAAGGCGCACCTATGAAGGGTCGAGGATTTCCGTCCATCGGCGTCTATTCGTCAATGGATTTTGTGATGGGATGATCATGATCCGATCTAAAGCCGAAACGTTGCAACACCCGAATAGATATTGCGAAATTAACTTCACATGATGACGATTTTGAAGTTGCTCGAAATCTAAATTTTTTAATCTGTGCCCGCGATGCTGACTAAACATGGGCCGTTTCAATGTCAAAATCTAATTCAATGAAACCTTTTACATTATTAAAAACTTACAAAAAACAGAAAGTAGAATAAATAAAGCTTCAAAACCATAACTATGAAAGCCAAACAAGGGCGTTTATTTATAAATATTGTAAAAGAAAGAAAACAATATCATGCATTAACATGTACAGTTAGATATAGCAGTTTCATAAAAATACAGTATTTCATTTTCCCTCTGTTCGTGCTGTACGATACATTGTTCGGGGATTATTAGATTAAGTGTTGCAACACAACAAGTGCACGATCGTATCCATTGAATCAGCGGTGATTTTAAATCAGTGACAAGTGGCAGGGCGAAATGTGTTAGTGTTTTTTTTTCACGTCAACTTCACTTTTCTTTGATAATCGAATTGCACGGATGCGGGAGCCATAGGGCATCCGTTAATGTCAATGAGATGATTGGTCGGTTGACGTTTAACATTGACAACATTATTATTAAGGGTTCATGCTTCATCACAGAGTATAATTGGATGACTGTTCAATTTACAGACGATCCGCTCGGATACAGGCCCGAACCAGTAGCATTGTGTAATGTTTGTGATTACCGAGACACCTTTTGTGGTACGCTTCCCGACTGCCTTCGGAGCTCGCTATTTAACCCGTATGAGGATTATATGGTATTGGCGATAGACTCTTATAATGGCTAAAAGGTTAACACGCTCACCGCGCCTGTAAAAACCGCTGAACAAACGGCACATAACGATTCAGTAATAAATAATTTTGTTTTATATGGGCAAACTAATGCAGAGTGGATGGCCTGCACGCACATACCGTTAGTCCTGATGCCGTGTTGTTGTCTGTGTAAGTATTGGTTTAACAATCTTTTAGAATTCGATGTCAGTATACTGTTTGAATAAAAATATTTGAATTGAGTTATTTGATTCGCACAATATAACCAACGGCCGGCAAACGGTTCAAGCAAGCGCAAGCATAATTTGACGCCGATACCTCACTAATCACACTATTCGAAACATTGTTGCGAAATGCCGCATACGCTGTCTATCTATCTAAAAACATAAACAAATGACTAGCGGTGTCGATATTCGAGTTACGCTGACTAGATGAAACATGCGCTGCTTGAACCTTTATTTGAGCTTGAACAAGGTTATAAGAGAAATAATAATATTATAAACAGTTCCATTGCACTCTGTGATCATATAGTTGTATACTAATTTTCCCCTGGCGGGGTACACACATCCACGAGGCGTTTGCGCTGGCGAGATGTCATCCACAAACAACTAGCTTGTCTCCCCCCCTGACTAAAGGTAAAGGCTTGATCAATAAGTATTTATATTAGAAAATTGCTGCTGACAAACAACGCGCGATTATCATTACGGGAAACGGTGACAGACATACCTTAATTGTATTTACATATAACCGTGTAAATACAAACCGTGTAATAAATAAGAGTTATGTTGGACACAGTTGCAGGTCCTATGCAAATGCTGAATACAGCTACGACTGATTATTTTAATTTTTGACACATAAATTCAGCCCCTCAAAGAGCCTCTTAAGAGTTCGAAAACAATCGGGATATAATGATATGTTAATCACCGCGTAATTCGTATATGCCAGCATTTTGTGCGGCTGTGTGAAAATGGCCGCGCGCAATTTTCGCGCGTGCACAACACGTGCACCGTTCATTCATCTGTGGCACGCTTAGCTTAGACGCCCGCAACTCAGAAATGCGATATCGCTCCGATTTGTAAGCAGCAATTTGTGGTGTCAATCACTTTGGGGCAGCGTTGCAATTTGCCGGCTGCCTTACTCGGCAGCTTCGTTTACCTTAAAAACGACACGTGACAAACGTGGCTTGCGAACGCCGTCCCCCCATTTACCCCGCTTTTTAATTATGCAAATGCTCTCCTGCACATCGAATGCACTGCACATCGAATGCATTTTGTTGCCGATTTTTATTTTATCTTTTTTTTTTTAAGCTGTCTTTGTTTTTTGTCGAACGCTATGGTAGTGTCTGCCGGGGTGGATGTGACCGGATGTACCGTGCGACAGACGTATTCGCGCCCCACGTGTTATTACTCGAAGTCCGCGCACCGTATAAATCTATTTTGTAACTGTTCCTGGTGCTCGCGGCGACTTTCTCGGGTTTTAATGAAAATTACCGCTCGAACGAATCGCGAGCGTGGCGCGACGGCATTGTGTCTATGAATCGTAACGCCTGCGCGGGGGCGCTGCGCGTCGTTTTACTCTAGCAACACCACGTCAACCCCTAAAAAAAAGAAAATTCGCTCCCCCATACAGTTTACGCGAAATACGCGCCACGTTGCCTCCGTAATGCGGAATTACGAGCGTGCGACTGGATCGTCCCGTTTGTTCGTCCATCGCCTCCTTAGAGCCGCGTATTACTTGTCGCGCCCTCAACTCGCGCCGCAATGGAATTCGCCTGGGCCCTCTCGCCGAGACGCGCCGATCGCCGCCGAGAGGGCAGCTCAGACGCGGGAACGCCCCGAAAACGCGAAGCCAAACTGACGACGTACATTCATCTCTTTTTCACCGCACGGGCCCATTGTGATCGTGATTTGGTTGTAACAGAAGGGAGCGCAGAGCACGCTGAGCGGCAGACGGCAAAGCGACTGTTGCGGATATTTTTCGATTAAAAATAATACGATTAGCCGTGGACGCGCGTGGTCGTATTGTCGCATACTCGTAGCCATTATTGGCGCGGCCGCGTGAAAGTGCCGCGCGGGTTGCGGCGTGTGCCGTGCGGTCTGTTCCTCGAGCCGTCTGCTTATCGATTTTCCACACGCTGCATTACATTACAACACAAATCGCGAATACGGACTGCAAACACCGCAAGCAATATGCGTTACGCTTACTCGTTTTACAACCGTACATAGATTAGTTCGCCTAGTTGAAAACATTGTGCCTAAATAGCTTTTTTACTCATTTGTAATAACTCGTAAACGTTAGTAGCGTGATAGTTTTGTATATGCGAAGCGCGCGTTAACATAACCGGTGTCTGCGATAAGCGCCCCCTCGTAATATTATGTCCAGATAGAAGCGTGGGCCCGCTCTTTGCCCGATGATCGCATCGCCGCTCTTTTGGGAATGGTTCAACCTTTGGCTTGTGGACTTTTTAAAGGATCTGTATCATGAAATCAAAATGGTCGCATTAAGGGGTAACGGGTACGTGCCGCACGGCGTTCAGTCGGACCACTACGCGGCCAGCAATGGTATCGGGAACGGTAATGGGGCCGTGGGCAGCGGGCAGCGCGTCCCCATGCAGTTCCTGCAGTCGACGAGCAAGCACGAGCCGCCGCGCTACGCCTCCTCGAACAACTACAGGCTGCTGACGCAGTCGCGTAAGTGCCGCCGGCCATCCGCCTCCAGCGCCGGACCGGCCCCCGTCACCGCTCCGCCGATATTACCACAGCGCGATTGAGATCCTTTGCCAATGAAGCAGCGTGAAATTAGTTTCTTTAAGTTTTCCGTTTACATTATGTTGCTTTTGTCTATTTCCTTAGCGCTCGCCAGTTATCCACGGGCGTCGACACCACACAGTGAGTAGTAGGCTTCATGGGGGTTCATAGATGGTGTATTGCGCACGGCACCGTTGTCTGATCGCCGTCTCGGTTTCAGGGGCGGACTGCTACCATCCGTCTGGGGCTGCTGGCGGCGGGTTCCTGCCCGGCGCCGGAGCCTCGCAACCGAACCTGCGCAGCCAGCCGACTCCGCAGCCGTCCGCGCCACCAGCGCCCCCGCCGGACATGTCCAAGACTACCATGGTGAGTTGCGCGTCAAGAGACACTTCAAATCTTATAAACAAGCCACTACAACAACTCATCCCTCACTGGAGTCAGAACCGCTCATTAACAGGCAGAGTACGCTGGTGCTGCGGTGCACCGCTTGTTGACAGCGAAATTATTTTAGAGAGCCCATTAGGCAAATGATAAAACGAATCGGACAGATATACGGCGGTGCTTACAGAAGCTGTGCGTTTGTTTAGTTTGAAATAAACTGTATGTATAACAACAATAAGCCATGTTGTTGTCGTGTTTATAAAGTGCCTGCCACCGAAGTCATAACTAAGCTTGTATTACACATAATGAGTATGCATTATGTGTAATACAAGCAAGTAGCGTCCGGAAATTGCGGTGAGTACATTAAAAGGGTAGAATTTGTGTTCCAATCAACTTAAGTCGGGCCGAGTTGCATGTCACATTCAACACAAACTTCAATAACATGATGAAGTTGCGTTTCGACGAGACATATTGTCCGGTAACAGGAGCTCTACAAAGGCCCGCCCGGGCGTCTCACAAAGCTGCGGTCAGCTTAGTGGTTTGAGTAATTTTTCCCCTATCGCTTTGCTTGGAAAAGCTGGGCGATACAATAGTATCGACGGAGAGTGCATCGCCGCAAATCCCCCGACAAAGGGACGACCTTGCCCACTCTCAGTCGGGAAATCGATATGGTTACTTGACTCGATTCACTGATATTCCTGTACACACTAACACTAAACTTGTTGCTTGATCCCACACGAATGGAAAGTGGTGAGTTACCGCGCTGGTTGACAGAAAATAAACCAAACAACCCTGATGGACTACAGATCCTAATGATGATGGTCGGACGGCGCTATTATCATAACTGGTAACTACGTTTATTGTGGTTGGTTTATTTTCACAGATTAGCCGCTTACCGTCCTAAGATTGGTCTTGAACTTGAGACAGACTATAGATTATGGGTCATTGTATTTCATTTGTTTGTTTTTTTTTTTTGCAAATTCTCCCGTCCTTTCATTTCGTATGATGTTCAATCATTATTTTTTAATCACCATTTAAGATAACATTTCATTATTTATCTTTCCGTGGTAGCATCTACTTTTTATCTGGATTATATTTTGATGTCGGCATGCCTGTCTGTGGTAGTTGTAAGTCAAAATTTTGTAGTAGAATTAAGTGTTCTAGCATTTTGTTCATGTGTGTTGTCGAAGCTTGACGTCTTTTCTTTTAAATGTATTTTATTTTTCTTACTTGCAAAAGTATCCACCAAAATGAACAACATTTCCTAACACGACATATATCTATCATACACGAAAGTTTCACCCCACAAATTGCTTAATGTAATAAACAAAAATATTTACGCCGAATGGTTGTATGATTAAGCCACCCATTATCGTATTAATTGAACGCGCCGTTTGAAATGGACGCTTCATTAGCGCTAATAGATGACCCTCCGGTATTTAAGTTCGACGCATTTTCGACGGCAACGTAACAGCGTGGAATGAAACATCGGTGTTTTGTTCGCGGAGTAATATTTTATACTCGACACTGCGAAATATTGGAATTCAATCGGCCCCAGAGCATGTGAAATTGATCACTTTAGACCATACCTCGGCTACTCTTTTATTTTACAAATTGCATTCGGTCGCTTTTGACGCGGAAACCGGACGAAACAGTCTTTTTTTTGTGCATAATTCGTTAGCTTTTATTATGTATGTTTGTGTTGTTGCTTACAGACGTTTTGCTATCCGATCTAATTCGTGTTTAAAGAGTTAGAAACACGTCCAAGATTTTGTTCAAACATTGGTGAGATTGACTTAGGGTTTTTTTATTTAGACTCTTGAAGAGTCCGCCTGAGGTAATACTACTGCTTGACTATAAACGCAGTGGCGTTAAGCAATAGTATTACCTCAGGCGTGTTAGGCACTATTCCGGTATGAAAGGCTTAATAACTGGGCATAGAGGTATACCGTCTTACATCTCTAGTTGACCAGCGCAGCGTAGAATTAAGCAATTCAATCTATTGTTATGGGCATGCATGCATGTTATTGCTTAGCATCGATTCGTCCGTCTTGTCACTTTGTTTCCTAAAAAAAACTTTCTTAGTTGTGCCCTAGCTATGTGTACACTAAATTGCTTACAAACTAATCTCAGCCTTCGTAATCTTTTTTCGTCTTCAGTTTTCGTTTCACAAGTACTGTTGTTGACATGTCGTCCACCCTTATTTAGCCGTGAGCTTTATCTTCTATCGATTTTTTTTTCGCATGACTGTCGTTTTGTTCGTCCCGTATGCGTTCGTGTATTCATTGGATTGCGATGGTACTCGGTGAGCTGTCGTATGCACGCCCGCGAAGGTAAATTAGTTAATAAAAAAAAAAGAAGAAGAAATGATTAAAACAAGACACATGAGCACGTGTCGAATAATATAATCCTAACGCTATGTCGCCTATTCTGTTTAGTTAACCTAAATTGTAATATACGTCTTTTTTTTTTAATTGACAATAGAATCTTTTTCTAGCTTTAATGCGGTCTTGCAAAAATGATAGACGAGAGACAACTCGGTTAGGTTCATCCCGTTGCGTTGAAAATAAGAGGGACGAAGCTATAAGCAATAATGATCGGATCGCCATTGTTTCAAATGACGATCGATCGATCGGTTGCCTTCGTTGAGTAGTCGAAAACCGCGGGCCCAATACCTAGACTCCATTACGTTAATGGCTATCGACTAGTCGCGCGACGGCTTCGCAAGTCTGGCCGAACGCGATGCTAAGAGGATTAGGGGGGCCCTTGGCGCTCCCGAATAACAAAAAATTGGTCGTCGCTACGCGCCACGACCACCGCATCTATGTTGGAGGCGGGCGCGATTGTGCGCAGATTAATTTCGTCAACAATCTCGCCCGCCATGTTTGTTTGTTGTCGGCCGACGGCGTGTGCACAAGATAGGACGGAGGAGATTTGAATGTCTGGTGGCGCACGCTGCGCAGTGGGTGAGCTTTGTCGATGGATTGGTTGGATTGAGTTGAACAGAACTTTGTTTCGGGAACTTTGCTTTAAGCGGTCGATGTAAAGCCGGATCCGAGTTCATTGTTGTGTGTGATTTTATGAAAGGAGCGAGAAGTGAGCGGAATGTGAGTCGATATGTCGCGGTCGTTAATTGCGGACGATAATTAGTCTGCATTGAATTAGATCTGGATCGGATGCGACGCTCGAGTTTTTCTTGAAAGGGAATCGGGTCGTTAACTCCGGCTGTCCTGATTGCGGCTATACGTTTGAACGAGATTTCGCGCTGGCCTCACCGCACGCGTGTTGGTTGGTTGGTGCGGAGTTTTTTCTTCTCGTACACCACTCCCGCCTCGCCTTTATGGTAGAGTGGTCAACGGGCGAGCAGCGTCGGCCACGTACACTTCCCCGCGAGAGCGACTCGAATATATGCAATATTCGCGCAATGCGGCGTAAAAGAGTAATCCGTTTGCAAGTGCAAATAGCTAAGTGTTAGGACAACCGGACCGTCCGATTTGGCCTCTCTCCTAATCGGATGACGTTTACGGACGTGTTGGCGCACACTAAACCCAAATCGCGCGAACGAAAATTGTGGTAGAGATCTTTAAGTTTAAGTCACTAAGTCTTAACGAGCGTCAACAAATTAATGATAAAATAAGTAGAGATAGTTGATGCGTAATTATTATTTCACGAGGGGTTATTGATATCCGCGAGCAATCACCTAACAAACAGTAACGGGGAGGTTAAAAATTCGTTTTTGTATTTTTTTATTATATTACCCCCATTTCTCAATCAAACTTTGTTGTATTTTATCGATATTTTGGTCCCATATGAGTTGGAACTTTTCATTAAGTCATGTAGAAAACATATGTTAATTGAAATATTGTTAGACATTTAAAAACGATTTATTTTCTCTGTATCTAAAACTTGCTTAAATTAATTAAAAAGAAATCATTATTTTACTCCGATCTACGCAGACCCATCCTTCTAATATAGAAATATTTAATTACAATATATGCATCATGGGATTCCCAAAAAAAAAGAAAGCAGGTACAAGCCACACCAATGACTTAGCAGTTATAAATAGCAGGTTAAAGTCGTCGATAGACGAATAAGTTGATAATTAATTCTGGCCCGGTTAACAGATTCGACTTTCTATTGCTATCGATAATCGCAAAATATTTATTTATAATATCGTATTTACATAAAATTTAATAATGTTACACGTTAAAGCAAAATGATTGTTTCGTCGTTAGATAGAAGCCAAAATATACGATGATAATAATTTTGTGTCTGATCCCTTTACCAGTTATGAGGGTGATGGATTTTCGCCTAAGACGATTATTTTATTATTTCATATTATTGCTTTTAACTAAGGTTGCGGTGGTAAGATAGTTTTTCCGCAGGCAAACGGAACGAAAAAATAACACCTAAAGCAATTGGTAACTCCAATAAATATGCTTTAATAATGCTAAAGTGTATAACTTCACCAAGAACAAAGCTAGTTTCTTCAAAATTGCAAAAAGTTATTTAAACAGCATTTAGAAGAAATGGTGAAGGTCGTTTAAGTTTTAACTATATTTTTTCAATTTTGTGCTCGTATACTTAGTTATTTCGTAAAAATAGATATAGTTAATTTTATATACGCGTATAATAAGCATTTATACGCGCCATATTAGCATTAAAAAATAAGATTTTTTTTTAAGTAAAAAAAGTATCTCTATAATTTATTTTTGTGTATTAATATTTTTATTTTTGTGTACAAAAATAAAAATATTGATTTCGACTATGAAGAAAACCCAATTTACAACAATGCAGTTTTTTTTTCTAATCCGGAATAACTTTGTTCAACCGTCGTTTATACAAAATGTCTAATAAAGATCTTTGTTAAGACAACGCATTACTATCATTATATATTAATTAACCTCAAAATATTTTATAATATATTACAATGTTACGTTGTTGGGCATCGAGTAAAGCTATTGATATAAATATTTTACGGGTTTTATTTAAAAATAATGTTGATACGTGGTACGTAAATACGTCGTGTTATTTTGTATGATATGCGTTTTGGTGCTCATGATGGCCCAGCAAGTTGAGCTTAGCTAAGTTCGCCTAAGGAAATGAATATTAGTTAATGCACATTTTTTTTAGGTAAAAAAAAATCATTTATTTTTTTGTACAGAAAAATTAAATTAATTGAATAATATTTCTATATTATCCGTGACCCATACGGAGATGTAAAATTTTACGACATATAAAATTACAGTGACCGTGGCGTTCACGGAGCTGCACAATTCTGCCGGTAAACGTTGCCCGTATGTGTCACGGAGGTGTGCATTAAGCGGTTAATAGTCTGTCTATTTGGCTATTTTTATTTTTTTTTGTCGAAATTGTTAAATCTTCTGAACTTTTCGTCCCGTTCTAAGTTCAAAATTTTTAAATGTATAATTAGTGATCCAATCAAAGAGTCACGTATGCATATCCTTTTCACAGTTTCGGATGACTTTAAGGCAAATTAATCTGATTTCTTAGTGTAGTCTTTTAGGCGAAACTGACAAAAATACATTTCTATTTGAATGTTCAAATAGTAACCTCGAACGTTTTAAAAAGGTGAATGATGTGATTCAAGGAAGAACAAAAGTACCGTACGAAGGTAATAAACAATCCCAGTCATAAACTTTGTTAAAAAGAAACTAAACACGAAAACTTCTTTCGCAGGCTACAACCGATTTCTATTTTTAACCTGTGCCAGTAGTATTCGAAGTTTGTGGAGGGTTATTTTTTTTTAGTGAACTTTAACCGTGCAAAAGTTACGAATTCTTTCGAAGGTCTCACTAAAGTGCCTTATATAACACCAATATAGTGCCAAAAATATCTCCATCTCCATGCGGAATGTTCGTGTTTCGTAGCGGACTTTGTAGATCTATGTTCATTCGTAATTATTTGTGAGTAACCTGTGAAAATAACAGGGCAGAATAAGGCGAACGCCTTCGTTATCCTTCCCGGATAAATGAAAATAAGGTTTTGCCGTTTTTCTAAAGGAACAACGCTGCCCTTCTCGTACGATAGAAATATCTTGTGTTACACACAAAATTCACACGGACGAACGCCCGGATAGGAAACAATCATCTATACGTCGTACAGATAATTATCCCGGGTGGGAATCGAGCCCACGACCAGCTACGCCCAAGCCAATAGCTTAGCGTTGTAATAGCGGACCTATACCCGTTCCGCTCCGATGTATATTGAAATTTCTCTAGGTGTCAGTACTTCTGCAGTCTACTTCCGGTAGCGCAGAATTGGCAATATTGGGAGCGTAATAATAATAATATCATGGGACATCTCACACATTGCCATCTAATCCCAAACTAGGCAGAGCCTGTACTATGGTAATCAGACAACTGATATACATACTTATATATTTTTAAACACATACTTATATAGATGATTAACACCCAGACACAGAACAAATACCTATGCTTATCGCACAAATATTTTGTCCTGTCATAATCGAATGTAGTGAACATATAACATTTTAAAGTGACGTCCTGGATGCGCCAGGACCAGTCGGGTTCTGTTTGTCATTCAGACGATAAGAGAACGTAACTATTACATTGTTTAAGGCTCAACATATTGTAACGCTATTTTAAAAGAGCGCCTGTTGAGTTTCACGCCGACTCTTCTCAACAGAACTGCGTTCCGAGCCGGCGGTAGCTTACTAACGAACAAAACGAAAAAACAACGATCAAAACTGCTTGTAAAGGCCTATTTGTGTAAATATATTGTGTTATGGCAAGACGTATCCGTCGTGGCCGTCTCGCCACTTAGCTCCACAGAAAGACACGGCAATAGTCCGAAAGACGCCCCTTTATCTTTCCGGTAGGTGCCACTAAACCTAGCGTTATAGCGAATCATGCGAAGTGACAAACGTGTCGAGCGGGAAACACCTCAATCGTTTGACCTAAAGACACATGTTTAGAGATCAACAACTACTGCGGAAACAAACTAGACTTGGGAATGCAAATACTTTAACCGGTCGTCGGTTTTGTCGTCCATAACGATTATAACAACTCAAAGAAATCAAAAACATGCATTTTTAAATATTTCAATGTTATCACGAGTCTTAGTCAAATAAGACTACCAAAGACTTCGTCTTATATAAAACCAGTATAATGCGTAAAAATACACGCAGGGTATGTGAGATCGTATTCCGTAGCCGATAATTCAAATTTCATGTTGCACTAAAATCTATTTGTCTACTCTTGCAAAAGTAAAAATTGTATCTGCTAATTTCATCGACTTAAACCAGTTTAAAATCAGACTTGATAAAATTACAAGCTGGTCAATATTCCCTCTAGCGTATATTTTGTATAGCGGTATAAGCCGTACTTAAATTTGATTTGAAACGAAACGCCATGTTGCTTCGTATCTGGAATACGCTTTGCAAAAGTTTTCTTTGGATTCCTTTCCAATTTCTGGCCGGATGTCCTCAGCAGAAGTGCATTCCGAGCCGGTAGCGGTTCCTCACGAACTGAGATGTAAAAGCGACGATTCAAAAGTGTCTATTAAGGCCTATTTAAATAAATATCACGAGATATAGACACAAAAACAAATTTAGCAGAATTGAGAATATTTGGTTAGTTGAATCAAAAATTTACGAAGCTGGTTAAAAAGCGACGGTTGACCCGCTCTTTCGAACGGTTTATTTTCGACGTACAACACCCCTGAAAAGTTAGTAAGTTAGGTTAGCTTCATCGTTTATAATGCAAACAACAAAGCCGTGTAGCAATACTCATCACAGTGCAAGCTTCCTCGGGAATTTGCTTGCGTTGAGATAGATAGGTCTTTCGGTACATTGGGTGGCTGAGTTTGGATCGGGTCTGTGATTTCTCTGGCTAATGCTAAGCTGTGTCACCCCTGGTTTGATAAACTATCACCATGCAGCGTGCTTTTATATCATTGATACGTTACCTAGTAATTTAACACGTCCACGCCGACACTGTAATACGTATTTTTCGCCCATAAACGGCTACGCTTAAAGCTTTCTGCTCTATCGGAAGAGCCTGAACTAATGGTTTCAACGGAACGTTTTCTTAAATAAAAATAATAATGAAAAGAGAGCGTTCATTTATCATACTAAACGACGGTGTGCTATAGAGATGACACAATCATCTATGCCATCTATGTACAATTAAAGTCAAACTATCATTTCTTTTCGCTTACCTCACATTGGAAAATTGTAAGTCACCTGAACAAAAATCACAAATACATCCACTGTAATTGCATTGTGCGATGCTTGAAAACTCGTCACATTATCATTGATCAAAACGTGTTCAAATCGACTCAATCAGATACTGAAAAAATTTAAAACCATGGCGTCATTACAGATTTTTTTAAGCACTTAACATCCATTCACTCGTTTTGCGTGATATGCGCGAAATAATAGACTAACATCGTTTTACTTTCGAACAGCGCAATTTTCAATTTTCCAACACGGTGCGTTTTTGTCAGTGCATTTACGTAAAAACCGATCCGTTATTTTCACTAAGTCCATTACCGGAAGTAACTCGAAGGCAACTGGATTTCAATGAAATTTTAACCTGATGGAATTTCCATATGAAAGCATATATTATCAGTGAAGTCGGGGTCTAAAATGTGGTTTTAAATAGCACCTCGTCCGATACACGATACGTTTCGTAAGGGCGCGTGTATAATGTGAAAAAGTTTCGATATTTAATGTGTGATTGCGTTTCGTTTTTTTTTCTCCCGACACGTGTTCAACCTTGCAAAAAACACCGTAGCGTGACGTGACTGTCGTGTAACGATCGTCTTCATGCGAACTGTGCTGGTCTGTTTTTTTTAGGATATTAAATGACGACAAGAGCAAGGCATCTGATGCTGATTTTGCCTATAACAAATCAGTGGCGGTACTACCAAATTAATAAAAATTAATACCAATAATTGGTTTATCTCTGTGCCAAATAATCACGTTGTCGCCTCTAACGACACAATGCTTGAAAACCACTGCCTTGTAGAATAACTGGCAATGCAGTAACACCGCCCGGTGACTGCATAAAAGTCCTAATAATTTAGAAATCTCGATCATGATTCGAAATATCTAAAGTCCTTTTCACAACATCATGATCACCGATCACACATGTTAATAATGCCCCATTTACCGATGTTAGGTTGCAGATGCTATTTTAGACTTTCTCGAAAGACAGACAAAAATTTGCTAGCTGACACGTATAAATTTTAAAAAAGATGCCACACTGTTCATATGAATATAATATAAAATCGGTTATTGGAAAACCAATTTGTTTTACGCGGCAACAAGTATCAGTTATTAAATTAAAATTACGTGAATTATTTTATACGTTACGTTCACTGCATACAAAACATATAAATAGGTACGTAGAGAGACTACGGATCCCTTTACGTGCTCGAGGGAAACAAGTGGTCCATGACAATCGGTTAAGAACCACTAGGTTTAAAAGGTCAACTATATCGTTCTACTGTCGATGAAAAAAGCTTCGTGGGTTCTGACCGACCGGTCGTTGTATGTAAACCGAACGTGGATTACGTTAGCTTTTTTATTCATACATCTGCGCATTCATTAATGTCTCTGGGTTAGTTAACGTCGCGGTTAGTTATCATAAGATTTAACAGTTTAAATTATCATAAATACGACAATTGACCAAAAGAAGTGATTTAGATAGTGGGTTTGCTAGAAAACATGGTGGCTTTGTTTTGTTTAGTTGTCGAAGAGTTGATAATAACATTTTACATGATGTTTTGGTTAGATTTAATTTACCGTGATGGAGCGAACACTTTCGAAATGCGGCATTGGGAATTTAAAAGCAATTGATTTATCTAATCGATTAAAATCAAATCAAAATATATATTTATGACAATAGGCGTTCGTGGCACTTGCAGTCGTGTTTTCGTTTTATTTCAACCGTTCAAGAAACTAACCAGTTGCTCTTATAAAGTTGTGTTAGTCTTTACTAGCCACGTACATAGTGATAGTAAATTACATAATAATATAATAGTTTATTTCGGACTAAATTAATATATTATAGACAAACGACTTAAACATATTTTAGCAATAATAAAATTACCAAATTAAAAATGGGTTTTATGAGCCTCCTTTATTTAAGCCTTCCTGTTGCATCAGGAACACACGTTGTGTGAATCCAATATCGCTGAATAGGGCTATCGGGTTTTTCAGATTTAGTTTTCAGGATGCCGTTGGTGCGAAGTCTGTGCATTAGCGAGGCCACTCTTTACCTATAACGGCTTGAAAGCCATTCGTATAGTTTTCCGTAAACATACCTGATGCAATACAGGACCACGGTAACCTCGACAGCACCCTTTAATGGTCTTTTTGTTTGTTAAAAAACCTTACAGGTTAACAATTAAACAGTTTTCCACCTATTTACAGATTTTTCTTTGTTGAATAACTAATTTGGTGCCAGGAATTGTTTAGCAGTAATATTCCATAATAAAGCTAACATTTTCTTAGTCAACTTCATACGCATCTTAATTTTGATGACTTACGACACTCGAAAAGTGTTTATGTATTACATCTTGAGTCTCGTAAAGACTGACGTCGACGATTTCAGCCTATACGGCTCTATAGCGTTTCATCGGATCAACAAACCCGTGGAAATGCTAAGATAGATCCCACGTCCTGTTGAGTCACGCGTGAAAATGTGCGTTTATGACAAAGACAGGTGATTGTCGGCCGAAGGCCTGATCCGGTATACGGACCGAAACCGCAACGGCCGTCAACTATATATCAGACTAGGCTCTGTCCGTGGTTTCTTCCTGTACAAAGTGTCCAATGTCTCCGTTCCAAAAAGCACGCTTATTTGAAGGGGGAAAAACCGATTCAACACGCTTATACCAAAAAAAACATATTCAAACATTGATCGGCTTAGTAAATCACACTAATTCATAGCTAGCTTACCGTTTATTTATTTAATACAATTACATAAAAGTTAACAGTTTCTTAAACCAAAACACTTTTATGCTAATATAGTAAACAAAAAAACCCACCACTACTTTGGGATTACAAGCCACCACCTCCACCACGACCGTCGCCTGGCCAGCCGACAACGAGGGGCTGTGTATTACAGACGCAATACGCCAGCTCATTCGAGTGCTGATGGCCTCGAGGATGTTCTCATTTCCATCTCCTCGGGCGAGGACACTCGCGGTGCTTGAGAGCGCCGTCCGAAATCTCATTACCTTAAGCAAATTGACATCTACTGTGGATTAGTGGCCCGTCCAGAGCGTCGATTCAACGACTGCGCTGCTAAGGGCCATCAACCTCATAGGTCGTCTGCCTGAAGGACGAACTATGAGGGCTGCTGCGGTCGGTACAATGGCCTCCCCTCGAGGGAGTCGAACCAGATCGCAGCCCCGCAGTGAGACGATGCCACCCGCAGTTACGCTCCGAGGAGTGTAGTAGTCGCCGCACATACCGACCTAATGCCGCGGTGAAGTTTTGCTTGCTCCAATACCCAATCACTGACCACAGTCTCTGTACTGGTCGAGATTCCGTCCGAGTAATGGGGCCATCTCCGAGGCTCGAATCAGCCGGCCGAGCGTGGACTGTATGACATCAGTCTAAATTCACTTTCTATAACTTTCTGTTTATTCATTGTAAAATCATTTTATTATCAATCGTTCAGTTCTTTGAAAACAATTTCCAATAAAAAGTTGTTAGAGCGATAAGGGCCTCTCGAGACACTTGATCTAGAGTATGTGGATTGTTTATTTAAACTGTTCGTCGATGTGAACATTTAGCATTAGCTATCACCATACACTTGGGGACAATGCGGCCATTGTGTGTGTTGTTCTTCGCGGTTATAAGCATTTCAAGCATTTTAGGTAAGTTTACGTAATAAATATTATAATAATTATAGTTGATTAAATATTTTTTTTTCGTGTGAGAGGGTTGAAAAAAGCAAATATCTAGTCAAAGATATCTCGTGACGTGACGTTGCACAAATATCTGCAAAAATTCTTTCAAAAGAGATTCCCTGTGAAGCCGTAACTCTGAAGAAGTGTTTGAATATTCTCGCTATACAAATATATATACATAGCTGCTGTTGTGTTACAGATACTCATCAATTCAATGTATTATGCCCTAATTTTAATTGTAACTAAAGAAAGGTATAATTGTTAAGGGATTTTATAATAGAGAGAGAGAGAGAGCCTTCAGAGCGGCAGCTTAATGTTTGGACTTAATTATTAAAATTTGTAAAGTTTTTAAGAAATATAAAGTTATATTAATTATAACTATAATAAATAAATTAGAACCATAATAAATACATTAGATGATTGAGATGACACGTGATTTAATTTTTTGTTAAAGGAACATCTTTATATATATACGATACGACTTTCCTTGTTACTCGTCTAGCCGTTAGATAAAAATAAAACGTACAAATAGCTTAGACAATCATGACTGTAGGTTAAACATAGTATAGACGATAAATATTAACATTTATATTAGATTATTTTTCGCAGCTTCTCCCAATAAACAACATAGGATCATCGGGGGTTCAATAACTACAATAGACGCATACCCTTATGCTGCATCGCTTCTGTATTCTCGGGATACGCAAAATTACTTGCAATCATGTGGAGGTTCAATTTTAACTAACAGAGCTATTCTTTCTGCGGCCCATTGCGTTTAGTGAGTATGTTGTAAGTTCTTTTTAATTTACCACTGCTTTGTGGAAGAAAAATGATCGATCACAAATTTCTTGCAAGGAAGTAAAAAACGTATGCAGCATATTTGAAGACGGTGAAAGATAAAAAGTAAACAGTTTTCAGGGACAATGCAACATGCTAATAAAATAAACGGTATTTACATAGATTAGACGATAAGAATCCCTTTCTCTACCAAACAGATAGTCTGCTGAATGTAGAGAATGATTTCTCGTTTTATATCAAGATTGCAATAACCTTGGCGTTTTAGATATTACGAAATTTACGTTTACTGCAACGACAACAACAAAAACAAGACAAAAACAACGTTCTAATATGAACGTAATATGATAGAGGTATTCTTATGTTTCAGCGGTGACACAACAGTTAGGTGGCGCGTACGAGTTGGGTCATCGTGGGCGAACAGTGGTGGCGTAGTACATAATACCGCTCTAATCATTATCCACCCCTATTACAATAGTCGCACCTTGGACAGCGATCTCGCGATCTTGCGTACCGCAACAACAATCACGTACAACAACAGGGTGCGGCCCGGCAGCATTGCGGGCGCTAACTATAATTTGGCTGATAATCAAGCAGTTTGGGCTATAGGATGGGGCTACACTTCGGTTGGTTCACATCAATATCTTCGACAGACTTTTTAACGGTTGAACCGCTTACCAACCAATCTGTATGTAACAGATGAAATAAGACCTAGTCCTTAGCAGTTGTGATGAAAGAGAAATTCCTCTTTAGTGCATCAACAGTTGATGCTCCGTGAAATTAATTTGCATAATAGAGCTTGATTCAAAAAAGTACCACCTGAAGTAGTTTATATTTAATAAAGTTGTATAGATTTGATATAACGACTATAGTTGAAAGGAGGTTCTCTGTAAATTAATGAATTTCTTATAGATTTCATATACAGAAGAACACATTGATTTGATCAGTTAATAAGTGATACACAATTAAAATTGCAAAATATTGTTTTTTTTTTCTTTTAGTTGATTAGCTCTTCTTAAACTTAATTTCGTAAGTAGGCACGGAAACGTACATTTTTGTACGATGTTTTAATATACTGTTATCGCATTCAAATAAAATAATTCAATTCAAATTTGACAATAGTGGTAAATTTCTCAGATTCTATGTTGTTTATAGTCGTAGTATATATATACATATTGGTTAAAATAATAACGTTTTGTTATTTTTTTAGGTAGGTTGACAAACAAGCATGCAGGTCACCAAATGGTAGGTGATTACCGCCGCCCATGAACATTTGCAACATCATAGAACTTGCATGTGCGTTGCCAGTCTACAAGGGAGGAATTTTCGGAAGTGGGAGAAAAGAGGAGAGGGGCGAGAAACAGGGGCATCATGGAGAAGATGGAGCGGTAGGGGAGGGGAAGGGAGAGGAGTGGGAGAGGGAGGAAGGGACGGAGGGGATTCGCAAGACAAAACGCGGAATAAAAACACTTCCACTTCGCGTCGATTTTCTTGTGAGGTCGTGGTACTGCAGCAGCTTTTGTTATTCTTTTTTTATGGCTGCTTGGCTTAGAGCTACCATAGTGGTCTAGCTACCACCGTAAAAATAATCTAAAATGTCTTTAGCTAGACCATACTTTAATTAATTAAGTAGACATTTTACAAAATAGATCAGAGTAGTTTTTTGAGTTTGTTTTGTTCACATATAACAAGTTTACTCGTTTAATTGATTGATTCGATTTGCTTCAAAGGTTAATGGGCCGGCATCGGAGCAACTGCGGCACGTGCAAATCTGGACGATAAACCAGGCGGTGTGCCGAAGTCGGTATGCCGAGTTGGGCCTGCAAGTTACGGACAACATGCTGTGCTCAGGCTGGCTTGATGTGGGCGGTCGTGACCAGTGCCAAGGTGACGTCGGCGGCCCGCTCATACATAACAACGTCATCGTGGGTGTCTGCTCCTGGGGTCAGCAGTGCGCGCTCGCTCGCTACCCTGGCGTGAACACGCGTGTCTCACGCTTCACTCCATGGATACAAGCGAATGCCTAACTATACGTGTCCGTGAAAATGTAAAAGATACGACGACTATTAAATTTCAATTAATCCTATTAATCTAATAAAGTTAACCGCACTATCATATCTTTAATAATATTATCGTTTAGTCACATCCTTGTCATAAAATATTATTATTCACTGATTATAATTAAATTACCATATGATCGGTATGAAACGAGGCTTCGAAACGATTGTGGTGTCGTGGTCGTTTTGAAACTTTCCTATGGTAATTAATTTATACCTATTTTACCTGCACACTGAACTAAACCAACATCTGATGAGCGACTACTCCTTCAAAAGAAGTATATATTTTACTTTAATTAAGAAGATACAATACCTTTACGTTGCCCACGTTAACTGTTGCGTTAGTTTGCACCTACCTGAAAAAGAAACAGGAAAATGATATATCGATAGAAATCAAGGTAATCGATGAATGGAATGACTTTATCGCAGTGAAACTTAATTAATTTATTATTTTGCAAACTCATTCTTATATAGGAATCTTATTTTAATGACGTACTCCCGTAACGTAGAAGTACCATACGACATATTTTGTTCTATCACTAGCTGGAATCTTTACTAACTACAACTTTCGGTGCTGGACAACTGATAACGGCTTAGAGTAAACCCTACTTATATGACGGTAAATACTACTTAATATTGAATAGTTTGGTGGTTCATTAGTGTGGTTTCCTAGTTGAAATTTGTGGTGGGTTCTCCTCTTTAGACACCTAATTTTTCACACTGAGGTGTATGAAAATCGTAATTTACGTAATAGGTCGTTGGTCGATGGGATCAACTGGTATACAAGTAGTATTTTTAAGGAAAATTGAAAGTAGACAAATAAATTTTGGTCCTGTTGCGGCTGATAACTATTCATTATGTTTTTACTTATTTATTTATTAGGGAAAATAATAGGACTTATAACATCAAGATAAAGCAATACTTAATACTACCATATCTGTGAGACAGGGAATATGAAGTAAAAACAATCTTATTCTATAAATGAAAAACAAGGAAAGAATAATAAATAGCAAAAACTAAATGAGCAAAAACTAAAACACGGCTTGATTTTCGTTAAGCGATTATTTAAACGAATTTGATGGAAGAAAAAATGAGTTCAGGTGGAAAAACTTTGTATTATACGTGTGCGAGATTTGATTGAGAATAGAGTTTGCAACAAAGAGAGTGTAAAATAGCTGTAACAGCTTCTTCTAAATATTTATTATCGAAAAGAAGCGCCCAATCCAACTCTATCAATTATTATAACATTATTTCATAATTGGCTTCGCCATTGTATTTAACACAGGATGAAGCTTTAAGTGGCGAAATAAAGATATCCGGATAAAGTATTTATAAAGTAGGTTGCAATTTGTCTTTATTAAACAAAAACGACGACACATTAGTACGACACAAACATTCTCGTATAAAGGTGTGTCACTAATTATAACGTAAAATTAAATATGGTTACTACGGTTAGGGTGTACGTATTGTAAAGTAAAGTAAAGTGACAGCCTATATATGTCCCACTGTTGGGCACAGGCCAGAAGGCACAGACGGCCACGCGGCCCCACTGCAGATTGCAGGACTTCACATACTTAAGAAATATTTTTTATCGTTTTCTTAAGTATGCAGGTTTCCTAGCGATGTTTTCCTTCACCATTAAGCACGTGGTAAATCAGCACTTAAATTAACAAATTTATTGGTGCCGGCACCGGGGTTTGAACTCAGGTTGCATATTGAATGCAAAGCGAGCGCCCGGACACTGAGCTACCACGCAACGTATTATTGCATACAGTAATACCTCGCTTTACGCGACCCCGTTATGCGCGGTTTCACTATAACGCGAAATTCAAAATGCTCTTTCAAA